>KZ807085.1:335303-349554 GCA_000696205.2 Oncopeltus fasciatus
CATAGAGGGGGGGGTGGCTTCTCTCGCGGGGAATTTCTTTATGCTGGATGATGTAGTGGTTCGGAGGAGGTAATGCATTGCTGTGTACTTTGTGGACCGATCCACAGGTCCTACCTCCGATATCTCGTCCGCCATTTCCCTCTCTCTTCTTATCGTTAGTTCTCAGTCCTTACTCCCTGATTCTTCTACGACCTTCCCTTCTCAGCCGAACGATCTCAATGACAGAGAAAAAAAAAGGGTGGGGAGGGGAGAGAAGTAGAGACTTCCCAAAGACTACCCTCCCACGTACCCTCTCTCCCCGACCCTTTTCAGAAAGCACAAATTTTACTGCAGTTTAATGCTCCACCCTTCCCTATCTTGTAATTTAGGGCCTTCCCGATGTCGGCGCACACACACACACACTATCCCACAAGGAAGGACTGTCCTCGAGAGGAAGTCGTGCACGTTCATTCTCCTGAAATACGACGTCCTATTACAAAAACGGATTGACTAAGAATGGGGGATTCCTTTCCGGTCCAACCGCCCTCTTCCCGCAATACACATGCACAACAATCTGTAACATTGGTTCCTACAGAAGAATCTCTTTTGCGGACTTCTACGCCCCTAATACACATCAATTCTACTTTGGGGTGTACTAAGACAAATGTAATGGATTATTAAACAATAAATATACAATTTTTTTCCAGGACATGGGTGGCGCGTTGGATCAAGGTTCGTGTCCTGGTTGAGACAGATTTTTTATTCTATCCCCTTGCATTTATTTTTTTAAATTATGTGGGATTAAATACCACAACAGAAAAAATATTTATTTTTAATAAAATGCAACGGATTATTTAATGCTTATTAAGAAATTCTAAAATGCACTTGCAAAAACTGTTTAAAAAAAAATACATAAATATACTTCCTTCGTAAGGAAGTTATTATTACACAGGTTATAGGAAAATGGCACTCCAAGGCTGGGAAAATGCATGGATGCTAGAACCAGCACAAATCAAACTGCGGAGTATAAAAAAACACCACAAAAGAACACGAACCTTACTCATATACACCTAATTAACAAAGATCTGCCGCCTAAGTGTAAAACCTGCCAAGTTCACCTAACAATCCAGCACATTATAGAGGTTTGCCCAGTTTATCAGAATTATTTCACTAGGGAAGGCATTGGAAGAAATATGGCGGAGTGCCTTGGGAACAACCCCTCTACAGTGGATGGGCTGTTAAACTTTCTTAGAAAAGCAGGTATAGCCTGGAAAATCTAAATTAAAGAATGAGATATTATTTATTATTTTAGTTAATAATAAATTATTTATTATAACTTACTAAATATGTATAATAATATATTTTTTTTAAATAAATCCATTAATTTGGGTTGTTATAATGGTCGAAATAATCCTGATTCCTGTCTTTTATTAAGTAATTTATAGTTAATATGTTGAAGGGTGTTTATAGGGCGTAATAACCTAGAAGTTGATTGCCCTCCATTATGAACTGCTACTACTACTACTATATATGTATATAATGTTAAAGACTAGGGAAGTAGGTGACGTGACACCAAAACCTCTACAAGACGGGCCTAATTCAAGTATGACACCTGCTTCCTTTCATCAGAGTAGGGAAATAGGTTTACTTAGAAATCATGATTAGTGCGATCGCGTGCGTCAGGCTGCTCGTAGTCTTTGCAGTGCCGGCAACAGTGAAGTGATAAGTGACAGTAATTACCAAGTTCTTTTGAGGCCTCTATGTAAATAAATACATTTAATTTATTTGTGCATATCTGTCATAGCTGTAATTAATTTATATTTTCTATTATTTAGTAATTAGTAAGGGCAGTAGGTTCAATTTTTATCGGTAAATAGTGGGTGAATTTAGTTTTTATAATAAATTAATTTAATTCATTTTATTTTTATTCTCAATTAGAAATTTAAATTATATATATTTCATTCCAGTCATTGAATTCTGATTCAACATTCAGTTGAAAATCAGACAATTCCTGAAAATTTAAAGCACTTATGTTAGTTTCGAGAATGCCAGACTCCTCTAGTACTTACCATTAATATGCGAAAGACAGCCAATGACGACGGATTCTTTTAATTGTATTGGTATAAAAGTGTGGGAATTGTTCAACCATCTTAGTTTCATTCATAAATGTCTTGCCTAATAAGCGTTTTCCGCAGTAAAAGTAGCAAAATATCTGAAAAGTATTAAATAAAAAAAAAAAAATAGAATAACATATCCCAAGAAATCAATAAAAAATTACACTCCCACAGACATTTCATATTTTATTTTTCTTGATGTGTCATTACTTTCATCTTTGCAGTCGTGTATAGTACGCCTTCGAGAGAGGATCTACTGTGAGCTCTGCCGGATTAGTACAGATAAGCGACCTTGTTGTAGTTCATTTACTAGATATAAAACTTTATTTTTAACTCTTTTTTTTTTTAGTTATAATATTTTATTTTATTTTAATTTTTTCTTTTTTTAAAGTCTACGTTTTAAAACACGGGGAGCGATGGAAAGCTCCCCGAGTCCGAAGCGACGAAAAAAATTAAAACCGATTTTTCTACATGAAGAATCGCGTTTTAATCACCCAAAGCAAACAATAAAGTATGTTTCAATTCGAAAAGAAGGGGAAGGTAATTTGTCTAATGTCTCCCCCTTTTTAATTGAAAAAGCTATAGTGGGAATAGCAGGTAATGTTGAAACAATTAAAAAATTAAGAGATGGCACCCTTTTAGTACAGGTATACAATGATGGGCAGGCACAAAAACTCTTGAAAATAAAAAGCCTTTTTGACCAAGTATCAGTAATCGCTGTACCTCACGAAAAGTTAAATAATAGTAAGGGGGTAATTCGACATTACGACCTAATGTGCAGTACGCCGGTCGAAATTCTAGAAAATTTAAAATCTCAAAATGTAATTGACGTAAAACAAGTAACGAGAAGAAATGATAACCAGCCAACTCCCACATATATAATCACATTTTCCACTCCTACTACGCCGACTGAAATAAAAGCAGGTTATTTAAATTTACCTGTAAGAAAGTTTATCCCCTCCCCTCTTAGATGTTTTTCTTGTTTGCGATTTGGCCACTCATCTAATACATGCAATAAAAAAGTGTGTAAAAAATGTTGTTCCCCTGATCACGAAGAGTCTATTTGCGTTAATAGCGAATTTTGCGCTAACTGTAAAGCTCCTCACCATCCCTTATCTCGAACCTGCCCAACTTGGATAGCAGAAAGGGAGATTAAAGCTATACAAATTAAGGAAAATAAAAGCCCTGCAGAAGCAAGAAAAATTTTTAAGAACAGAGCAGCCCCCTGCTTCTCTGAATCGTTTGCCAAAATAGCAGAGAAAAATAATATTTATAATATAATGTCTTCTGAGAGCCGCAAAAGCGGCATTTTATCGAAATCAGTGTCTATACAAACTGATAACCATCATTTTGAACCTAAACCTAATCCCCCGGTCTTTAAGACCAATTTACCTTTATCAGTTTCGATAACTGATAAACTTCCCCCCACCTTGGCTACTACAGCCAAATCCCCCCTCCCACCTACTGAGGTCCCGAGAACCTTATCTCCCCTCCCTCGACCCTCCCCACCCGTGAGCATATCAAGGCCCACGACCCCCTCCTCTACCCCACTACCACCCTCCCCTTCCACCCCTCTCACTTCTCGTTCTCGTTCGGCAAGCCGAGGGAGACACGAGAACCCTCCCCCACCCCAAGACTCGTCCAGTACGATCTCTTTAGACGGCTGGACAGAATCTAAAGGAAAAAGAGGAAGAAAATCTCTCCGTAAACAGAGAAGTCGTTCTCCAACAAAACCGACAGAAGAATGACAAATTTAATTTACAATTATAAATGTAATACCTCATGTAATATAGTCATTCTCTTCCAACAAATATCTAAATTTATTTATTCTACTTTCTCTATTTATTTATTTATTCTACTCTCTATTTATCCTATATTTTACAAAAAGAAAATAATAATAAATAAAAAAATAACGACTGAAATAAGGCAGAGAAAAATAAGTTTACTTTCCCACTACTTTTCACTGTTCATATATCCGTTTGTATTTATGTATGACGAGTATACTGCAAAATACACTTTTATGAGTACACTTATACTCATAAATATCTATACACATCCTTTTACAGGAATAAATTTTTGTCTGTCCATATGTTTCCATATAATTAAAGACAATTTTTCGGGTATGAGATTTCACCATATTTCTTCCTTCCGAATATACCCCAGTTTGTCACATGTTAAATATTCAGTGGAATTGTAATGGTATTAGATCTCATTTTAACGACCTTAAATTAATTATTAATGAATATAATCCCTCTACCATTATTTTACAAGAGACTCACTTACGACCTAACGACACATTTACACTTAAAGACTATGATATTTATAGGACAGACGGACCCATAAGAGAACGAGCGAGCGGTGGAGTACTTACAGCCATATCTAAATCCGTTCACTCCGAGATAATCCCTGTCCAAAGTAATCTTCAGGTAGTTGTCACTAAAATACACACTTCAATCAGCTTCTCTATTTGCAATATCTACCTCCCACCTGACTTACAGATAAATTTAACAGACCTACAAAACTTAATAGCACAAATACCAACTCCACTACTTTTTGCATCCGATGCTAATGCTCATAACACAATTTGGGGGTCAACCTCGACCAATACAAAAGGAAAATTAATAAAAGAATTTCTTGACAGCTGTAATCTCTTGCTGCTCAATACAGCTGAACCAACTTTCTTGAGTTCTAGTTACGGGACTTACTCAGCCATAGACATTGCCGCCTCCTCTACCTCACTCTACACTAAAATATCTTGGGTCCCTCTTGAAGACCTTCATGGGAGTGACCACTTCCCTATCAAAATCACAATTGACAAAAATCATAAGCAGACAACAAGAAACAAAACATGGCTAATTAATAAAGCTGATTGGTCTACATACACAAATACATTACTTACACCAACAGTAAACCCAGAGACACTTGACGCTGACATTGGAAACACACAAATCTCCAGGGCAATAATCGAAGCAGCCACTTTAACAATCCCTCAATCCTCAGAAAAACCCAAACGACCAAGAGTCCCCTGGTTTAACGATGAATGCAAACAAGCAATTAAAAACAGAAGAAGAGCACTTAGAAAATTCCAAAATAATATGACAACCGAAAACCTAATAGAATATAAAAGACAACGGGCCAAATGCCGTAGAATCATTAATGAAAATAAAAAAATTTCTTGGCATCAGTTTTTAGAATCATTAAATAAAAATACACCGACCAAAATTGTCTGGAACGCTATTAAAAAAATTGAAGGAAAATCTAACAATTATGGATACACACTAAACTGTAACGGAACACTTACGGACGACGAGACAAAAATAACGGAAGAATTTGCTAGACACTACAGAAACATTTTCAATGCAAATTACGACGATGAATTCCAACAATACAAACTGACACACGAAAATAATCAAATTAACTTTAACAGTAATAATGAAGAAGACTATAATACTCCATTCACGAATGAAGAAATGACAATAGTTCTAAAAAGCCTAAAAGGCTCCTCACCCGGCCCAGACAAAATACACTATAAAATGATTCAGAACTTGCCCCCTGAAGCTAAAAATTGGCTTCTACGGTTTTACAATCATATTTGGAAAACTGGCCAATTCCCAAATGAATGGAGACTTGCTGAACTAATACCCATCCACAAACAAGGAAAGGACAAACGGCAAGCAAGCAGCTACCGACCGATATCACTAACTAGTTGCATTTGTAAAGTCTTTGAACGAATGGTCAACAAACGATTAGTATGGATATTGGAAAAAAATCAAGCAATACCCAACATTCAAAGTGGCTTCAGAAAGGGAAGATCAACTATGGATCAGTTAGTGCAAATAGAAGGAGAGCTTCAATATACATTTTTAAAAAAGCAACATGCAGTAGGGGTATTCTTTGATGCCGAATCAGCATATGATCGCATTTGGAGACATGGAATACTCCTTAAATTATATGAATTAGGGTTTAGAGGATCCCTTCCAATTTTCGTGAAGCAATTCCTACTTGATCGGAAATTCAGAGTCCGAATTGGGAACCACACCTCAAAAAGGTATGAACAGCAAAATGGGGTGCCACAAGGGTGCATTCTCAGCACCACTCTTTTCCTAGTGGCGGTGTCATGTTTCAACATAAGTTTACCGCGGGGAGTTACAATTTTCCAATTCGTGGATGACCTAGCAATATTTTGTCGTGGTCATGATTTACAAACCATAATAAGAAAATTACAAGAAGCCATAAACAAAATCTCACATACTGCAAATCTAATAGGTATGAAATTCTCAACACAGAAAACAAAATGTCTCCATTTTTCACGTAAAAAAAATCCAACTGAATTACCCAACCTACAACTCAACGATAGACTACTCCCTTATGTTCAAACATGTAGATTTCTCGGATTAATTCTCGATAAACGTTTAACTTGGACCCCACACATTAAAGAACTGAAGGAAAGGTGCTTACATAAAATAAATTTACTTAAAGTACTGAGTGGAACAAGGTGGGGAGCAGACCGCCGTACAATGCTTCAAGTTTACAAAGCGATGATCTGCTCTAAGTTGGATTATGGAGCATTTATCTATGGATCAGCAAGAACTACAACTCTATGCAGTCTAGACACAGTACACCATACAGGCATTAGAATTTCTACAGGTGCATTTCGTACAAGCCCTGTACTGAGTTTGTGTGCCGAAACAGGTATCCCTCCTCTACTATTCAGACGCCATATGCTTGCAGTAAATTACATCTCGAGAATATTTATGAATCCCAATAATCCTGCCTTCAACTATATTTTCAAACCTAAATATAGAAACGAATTTCTTGAGAAAAGATCAGCCACGTTACCTCTATCTCTCCGATATCATGAAGCTACCGAAACACTGAAAAGAATGAAACCAGAAACTGTAGAAACACAAGTACCACCCTGGAAAAAGATTAAACCCCAGATTATAACAACTTTGTTGAATTTTAAGAAAAACCCTTCCGAATTCAAACATTATCAGACAGAATTCGAAAACATAGTCAAAACCCTTCCAGACCACACGCTAATTTATACTGATGGATCCAAAAATGAATTCTCAACCGGTTACTCTGTTGTCTCTGCTAACACAACGTACAAATATAGGCTTCACCAACTATGTAGTATATACACTGCAGAGTTATGTGCTATTGCCGCGGGTCTGTACAATTGTATGTCTACAAATAAAAACCATATCGTTATTGCCACCGACTCACTTAGTGCAATACAAGGACTGGAAGATATTTACTCAACTCACCCCAGTGTCATACGCATCCAGGAATATATTGCTATGTTGAATGCTATTGGAAAATTTGTGCACCTAATTTGGATACCAGGACATAGCGGTATAAAAGGAAATGAACTGGCTGATCAAGCCGCAAAGAGTGCCCTGAGTTTACAAATACCAGAAAGAATTTTCGTCACCCCCAGAGATATCGCAATTCCACTATTGGAAAAAATATCAAAGGCCTGGCAGTCACTGTGGGATGAATCCCCACAAAGTAAACTCAAACTACTAAAGAAAACAGTCAAACCATGGAAGACGTCTGAACGTGAAAATCGAAAAGAAGAGGTAGCCATCATGCGTCTACGAATAGGCCATAGCAGACTTACTCACGGTTTTCTAATTAGTAGAGATGAACCACCAACATGCACTAAGTGTCAAATGCAACTTTCAATTCTACATATATTTTCCGAATGTCACTATTACACTGATCTTCTTAATAAATTCAATCTCACAAACACTATATCCACAACACTCGGTAATAACGAAGAAAACATAAACAACGTAATCAAATTCTTGAGATACACATCCCTATATGATCACCTTTAACTGTGAACCACTAGCTTAAATTTAGAATGCAAAATCAACTAATGACATGATTCGAGGGGTCCATTCTGGTGTGGGGCCCCCTTGGCACGTCTGGCGGAGCCGTGCTCGCTCCTTCTCAAAAGCTGCCTGGAGGGTGTGGTCGGATTGGCACACCGAGCACATCCTCGTCCCAGGCTGTTAAATAAATCCCACATAATGGGCCTGAAATGGTTGGGGGAGCGGCCCGGCTCCGCGGGTGCGGGCCGTTGGGGGTTGCTGTGTCCGTGGGGCCTCTTGATTCTCTAGTCATGAATATATTTGCTGAAACTAATACACAAATAGTAATGTTCAATAACTTTTCAAAAACCACATAAACCAAACGAATAGATTATTAAACGCAAATAATCATACTCAATTTTTATAAAGGACTTCCTTTTAGCGAAACAATAGGATGCAGGCCCGTCGTGGCGTGGGCGGGGGTGGGCTGGGCTTTCTCCGCGGCGTCTTGCTGGCGCTCATGAGGCGCCCTGGGGGATGTGGTCGGCTTGGTCCAACCGAGCACATCCTCTTTCACAGGGCTGTCGCCTAAAGCAATGATGGACCTTATATTCTATTAAAATGATGGGCCGCGAGGCGCCGCGGGGTGGGCTCTGTCTGTCTCTGTCCGTCGGGATGGGGCCTGTGACAAGATCAACTTAAGGTTAATAAAATATGGAGGGCGCTGATAACCTCTGCAGTTGAGCGCCATAAACCCCCAATAAACAACAATAACTTTCATCTTTGAAGTATAAATTCATAATGACTCCAGGAATATTGATATTGAATTAATATTTTCTTAATATTTAAATAATTACTAGATTATCTGTGTTTGTGAACTAATTTTGTGATAGCCGACAAGTTGCTATTGATGAGGAGAGTTAGCATTACAAATCGAGAGGGTGTAAGGGGGATGATATCGAACCACAAATGAGATTGTTCCCCTAATCAAAGGGAAATCTGCCAATGAATACGCCACTGATGAGACTTGGAGTTGCGATCCGCTTGGAACTGTGCTAATGTCTTCAGAGAAGATAAGGGGGTGGGTTGGATGAGACTTCGCTTTGAGGGACGCACGGCATAACTTCCACAGGCTTAGTAGGGGTACACTTACCAGCAGGCGATACTCCAATTCGATAACAGGTCGCTCAGGAGTGAGCGTTCGGGATCTTATGACGTATCTCTGATTCGATTAGTCACATAGAATATGACGTCACGTCCATACAGTCACACGCCCCGAACTCGATCATCCTATCTCTAACACCCGGAAGCTCCGAATCTCCTTGGACTCGATTAAAGCAAATTATAGTAGAAGGAATAACGTAGAAGCAGGCATAAATTATTTGCATGGTGAGGATCCTATATTTCCTTGAAGATTTGTTTCAGAGAAATTTTCAATAAATAAAAGATTATCATACCGAGCGCTGTCCTTCTTCTTGGCCGAATACATGTGTTCACTGTCACTGTCTGTTGAACTGCAGTTGAATACTGACAGTGACAGTGAACACATGTGTTCGACCAAGAAGATGGACAATGTCCGAAAGCGCTCGCCAACAGAAGATGGTTTGCAGAAACCAATGAAGACGGATGATAGAAGGTATGATAGTTCTATATTCATTGGTAGTGAAAATAACCTTTTAGATTATTTTCCTAAATAAAAGATTTACTATCCCTGAAGCTTTTATTATTTTGAGCCTACATGAGGGTACGGGGCGTTATTATTCAGTTGTTGTCTATCCAATTGCACCAACAGGCAGGCAGGATCAACTTTATCTGTTGATAAGAACTGCGATAACACGTTCAAATTCTTTCTGGGGAAAACAGTTCTATTCTGATTCTGAAAACTCTCTTTTGCGCTGTTTCATTCAATGGCACAGTAGTAATCAATGAACAGCCATCACCGTCGACTTGGTTATCAATATACAATCTTTGAATTATAATAAAAATCCTGCAGGATAAGCTATCTTGCTGAAACGAACCTTGTTGATGGGGACGTCACGATACGTGAGGAGATTATACTATTTTGCTATCCTTCCAGTGGACAGAATGGGTCAATACCACAGTAGGAAAGCAGTATATTGTCTGAATCCAATCATACCCATTATATTTTTGAAAAATAACATTTGATTTTGATTAAATAATGCCAAAAAAAATTCTTAACCACTCAGACCTTCATATAATTATATTAATTGGTTGGTCAATTCTTTGAAACAATAGAAACACATGCAAGTGGTGACTACACACGAGATATATAAAATACACTATCGGTCTAATGAAAATTTCAGGGTAGTAGAAATCTAGTGTTTCCCTGCCGTACTCTTGATCCTGCGTCTTCATAAGTAGATATTTTCGGACAATTCCTCCAAATAATTCTTTATGATATATACTTTTTCTAGAAATATTGGACGCCACTTATTTAAAAAAAATAACTACTAGCGGAAATTCGTTAAACATCACATTATGCCAAGAATGTCCTAACCATGAATTGTTTGCAAAAATAGTATTTTCACTTCCCTGCTCACTATTAGTGCCATTAAAAAAATAAAAAGAGTTAAATTTTATTAGAGAGTCAAATTAATGTTTTGAAATTGAAATATAGTTGATGTGTATTATAACTAATATTTTGACTGAAACTACAAGTACAAAATACAATACCAGAAGTAAAAAAAAAAATCTACTTAAAACAAATGAGGGAAATTCATTTTCACATTTCTTGTACTGCCTTTGAGAAAAATTATAATCGTGGGGACAGCTCAATCGAAGACCCCCTATGAGATTTCGCAATCTTTTTTACATTTGTATGACCCGTTATTTAATTTAGTCAATTTTACGAGGCAGAAAAATTGGCTGGCACATTACTGATCCCTTTCGAAAAATTTTTAAGAATATAATTACTTCAAGCGATAATAATAATAAAAAAAGTTAGGGTGTGCAAATAATAAAACAAATAATCAATGAATTTTTTTTCGCTTATGAAAGCGAAAAAAATTTTAAAAATTTCTGAAATTTCCGAAAATTTTAAAGGAGTTACTCCACATTTTTTTCTTTTTATTTTAACTTTTGTCCATCCAGCCATATCAGTAGGGCATGCAGACTTAGGTGCTTACAAAACAATAAGGTTTTTTAAGAAACTCTTTAATGGAACTACACACTCTGAGATGTTTCAAGAGTCAGTACTCCCCAATTCATAAATAAATATCATTTTATTCACTTGTGCCTCTCAGAGTTATGTAAGGGAATCCCACTTCCTCCCAGATAAACCTGATTTCTCTCATCCCTTAGGAAGGGCCTAAAAGCCGGCGCGGAAGCCTTAAAGACTCTGACCAAAGTAAGAAATGAATCAATGAAGAGGGCAAGATGGGCCCCGAGGCGGCGTAATACGACCAACCCTTTATAAATAATGTAGCAGCTTCTCGACTACCCCAACACCCCACCCTCCGGCCACATCTATTATTCATTTAAATAAATCCGTGCAGAGAGAGCGTTTCACCTTAGCGGCATCTCCCACCCCCCATCGCCCAAGAGGTCCTAACCTCATTCCCTCATCTTACTCACAATTGCTCCCGAAGCGCCAAACCCAAAACCATAATGGCTTTTCCATTTTTCCCGCAGAATGGGATGATAACAGGCAGATAAGTATCTGGGGCGGTTTGAATGGACGAGGAGTCAAATCCTTCATCTCATAGCTTCAAACAGATTTCGCGTGAAGAATTCTAGCTACCTAAGTTGTTCTGATGACTTCAAAATATATTCATCTATCCTAAGTTGGAAATAATTAAATAAAAAGAGGGGGGCGCCAAGCAAGCTCAGGGGATCCGTACGGGTCTCGCAATCCTGACGCCGCGGGTTCAAATCCCGCCCAGGTCAATCTTTTATTCATACTATAGAAGCTTGTCCTGAGCCATGGGTGTTTAAAAAGGGGAGGCAACCTGTAGATAGCCCCTCCCTCCAATGACCCAAAGTGGTTGCAAAGGAGGCTCGTCAAAGCAAAAAATAAAAATAAAAATAAAAATAAATAAAAAGAGGACCACCACGCAAGACCAGCGCAATTAAGGAGTTACCATGTTTCATAAAGATGGATATACATAAGTGTAAATGACTAAATGTATGTTATGAGCCGGGATGAACAATGAACAATGAAAGGAAGACCGATAAACCTGCCACCATATTAGCCGAGAAGGAAGGGTGGGAGATGTACTCAGCAATCGATGTAATATTCGTAAATAATCCTAAAAATCTTATTAATAAGCATATTTCATAAAAATGTTAAAAAACATAAATTTAGGAAAAATAGATTATGCAGCTATTCGTAAATCTAACAAAAAATAAGAAATCTTTATTATAGTTTTTTTTTATTATATTATATTAATTGTAATGTATATTATAACAATTATNACCAGCACTGGGGAAAAGAAGGGAGATATTATTTCCAAAGCGGGCTTATAATTGTGGGGAAAAGCGCGGGAAGGTTGCACAGCTGAGGGGCGGTTTTGGCGGGCAATATCCAGGAGGCAGCTCTCCACTGCCGACAACGCCCGGCCAATATGGAAGTTACAATATTAACGTGACTGCGGCCGCCGGGAGCCGGGATTAATATGCAATAATTTACATCTGCGGACCGCTATACATCTCCCCCGTCCAACTCTCGCGGCTTCTACAGCCCTCTCTTCTTCCCCTATTCCGCAAACGGGAAAGTTATGAGTTTAGAATTGCCAAGTAATGTAAAGTTGACAATTTAAGTCGTTGGAAGCGATTCCCCCCCCACCCCCTAGCAAAGCCCTCCCCCCCCTCGTACCTCTCCTTTCACCCCCTCCCACCCCCTACTCACTCCCGAAGATAGTTGAGAGGATCCCCACTCTGAATAAGTTATATAAGAAGGGAGGAAGTTGTATCCCCTGAGGGACTCACCGACTGGAAGTGAGACGCCGAGTGAAGCCCTAGGCCCTTAATAAGTTCCGTCCTCTCTTAGAAGATTTATAATGTTAAAAGTTTATCCAGTTTGCAAATTCAATCTGCCCTGAGAGCACCTGCTCTCCCCTCCATCAGTCTTCCGTCGCCATGGCAACGGCACGAATCCACCCTCTCACTCTTTCTACAGGGTCGTCTGCATTTATTTATGTATTTTTTTTTTTTTTTGTATTTATAAGCACAAAGCTCCACAAACATCTGCACTAATGATAAGAAGAAATATTAATTGTTCTAAACTTATTCTTAAGTGATAGAAATTTAACACATTAATAAATTTAGTTAAATTCTTTAAAGTTTTCTTGTTTGTTTTTTGTAATTAACTTTCAATACTTTATTCCAATTAAAAATAACTCCTCATGCCTCTAATACTACTAATGGGATAAATAGCTGGAACAACATAAAATAGTGTAAGAATAAAGTTTTCGTTGTTTTTTAAAATTAATAAATCTTTATTTATTACAATCTGTTATTAACATCTTGTTATTTGATGAGATAGAAAAATTACAATAGAAAATAACAATAAAATAAATAAGTGAACGTCACTGTGCAGGGAGAAGGGGCCCATCAACACTCCTAATAAGTTTAGGCATTAAGGCCCAGGAGGTCTCGAGGCCATCTCCATTTAAGTCCTTGGGGAGGATTGTAAGGATTGGAGTCCTTCGATAGGGATTGGGCATGTGGATTAGGATGAAATTGGAGTTTACTATGGAAGAGCTTGAAGCTGGTGGAGATAAGATCTTGGATGAAAGGAATATTAAAGTTGTAATGAAGAGTACACATAATATGAGGCATTAGCAATTTTTCTGAGCATTTTGGACTGAAAGAATTGTATTCATGGGATATTGGAAGGCTTAGTGGCACCCCACATATCTGCAACGTAGGTCCAGATTGGTCGTATTATGGTCTTGAGAATGGTCAGTTTGTTTTTGATTGTGAGCTGTGAGAGCCTATTTATAAGGCTGAGTAAGAATCCGTGGCGTCTGTTAAGTTCTTGTCACTTGATTTTAATATATTCACTCCAGTTTAGTCTTGAGTCAAGGTGGTATCCAAGGTAACAGAATGAATCAGTTAGAGGTATAGGGATGTTATATGTAACATTGTTAGGAGAATCTTTTCTTAGCTGAAAATTTATTTTATTTATTTGGTTTTGTTTCAGAATGTAACATTGTAACATTGTTGTCTTGGATATGGAGGTGCTATCTGCTTACTTATAAACTTTTTATGCAATTGATGATCTTTACAGTTGACAGAAATCTTATCAGATTTTCTTATTATTTGACAATTCAAACTTCTTATATTTTTATATCATATGCTTTTTATTACTGTTCA
>KZ807085.1:350010-360495 GCA_000696205.2 Oncopeltus fasciatus
AAAAAAAAAAAAAAAAAAAAAAAAAAAAAAAAAAAAAAAAAAAAAAAAAAAAAAATCTTCCTGAATTCCCCAAAAATCTTATCAATGCTATTTATGATTATTTCTCTCTCTATTTATTTTTTTTTATTTATGATTTCCTAGCAAATTTCAAATTCTGAAAAAACATTTATGAGGTTAATTTCCATAATTAATGTTAGTTGTGGAAATATGGAAACATGGAATTATAATGACATAATCCTTCCAAGGTTCATTTATAAAAACATTCTAATTATGCAACATGATTTTCCTAGGGGTAATATTTTTCCTCAGTTCACGCGTTTCCACTTTAACCAGCACTGGGGAAAAGAAGGGAGATATTATTTCCAAAGCGGGCTTATAATTGTGGGGAAAAGCGCGGGAAGGTTGCACAGCTGAGGGGCGGTTTTGGCGGGCAATATCCAGGAGGCAGCTCTCCACTGCCGACAACGCCCGGCCAATATGGAAGTTACAATATTAACGTGACTGCGGCCGCCGGGAGCCGGGATTAATATGCAATAATTTACATCTGCGGACCGCTATACATCTCCCCCGTCCAACTCTCGCGGCTTCTACAGCCCTCTCTTCTTCCCCTATTCCGCAAACGGGAAAGTTATGTATAATTTGAACAGAGGAAAAGAAAATCATTTATATTTTTTTTTTTTGTTTAAAAGTTAAATTTGTATAACAATTTTATTACGATAAAATATATTTGTATTTTGCACCATCCAATATCGTAATAGGTTGTAATTAAACAGAAGTTTAAATCTTCTAATCTGGCGCAGTCACTCCCAAAAAAAAGTTCACCTGCTCCAGCATAGACTTCCAATTATCTCAATCAGCTGCAGCTGTCTTCTAACCTCCTCCCATATTAGTATGGGTCTACCAACTCGCTTGGTTCCATTGAATCGCTCTCTCGTATCTGGGATTCTCATATTTCCATCCGAGCGACCGTAACTTCCTAAGTCTCCCAACTTAGGCAACATCAAGGTCTTTGTAAAAAGCTCTTGCCTCGGCATTCCATCGTCCATTTTCAAATGTGGCGTTAGGATTTCCAAGATCGTCTCCTGAGCTGTAATGAAGTTCCACGCACGTCACTCACGAGTGATAACTTTTTGCTTATGTCGACAATGCGTTACTCTTGAGATGTTTTTTAGAGAGCGTAGTAGCTTTGGACGGCAGCTGCGATGCGATTTTTATTTTCTGCCCCGACATTATTGGATTGGTTCACAAGGGAGCATATGCATATATTCTTCCACTCACTTATATGCCCGTCCATCAATATGTGATCCTCTAAGATACTGCCTGATGGATAAATAAACATGTACATTGTTTTATTCCTAAGATAATTCAATTATGAGTTTCATCCTGTCTGCGACTCCTTGTATGCAATGGAAATAAAACCTCCTTCACTGCAGAGAGCCTTCTTACACATATATCATGTAGTCAGCGTAGCACAGGAACTGTACGAGGTTATTTATCAGCGTACCATTAACCTGGATACCCGCTTTCCTTGCAGATTTTTCCAAAGCCAATCCAATCCATCAAGTTAATTCAAAATATGGCGTATAAACTTAGATTAGTAACTCACTGCTTTGTAATGATGCCCAGTACCCTAGGCTTGACTCCAAAAATGCTCTATCATCACTAAATATTGATATAGAAACATATTCATCGCTTTTGGTCAAATTAATTAACTGAAGTGCATCATAAACTTTACAAATAATATTGTAGGGAACGTCATAATTGCGATATTTCCAACCTATTTGTATTGTAAAGCTCAGGTAATTACCAATTTACCAATGCAATTGTTTGGTAACACTTCTCAGCATGGAATATTAACAAATTTACCTCTAGAGATGTTTTGGCTTCAATTGTCCTTATGAAATTGTATTGCATGTTTATCATTATAACGCTAATAGCATACAAAAAACTAAATTCACCAAAAAATCTTTCAATTTCAAACGAAGTCATCAAAAAAGAAAAAAAAAAGTTTACGACAGTCGTATGGAAAGTATCCTGAACCCTATGGATGAAATGAATTTCGTAAAAAATTTAAAAGCGTTTAGCTATTTTAAAGGGAAACTGGAGAATTTATGTAAATTTTTATTGTCCCGTATTTATTCCTTTATGATCCTGCTTAATTTTACAAAATATTCCTTTTGCTTTAAAACATCAGATGAATCGAATTTTTATTTCTTATGCTAAAATTATAAACTAAATAAATAAAAAGAAATACATCCAATTTATCCCCAGTGAAAATGTATCAGATCTCCACTATCGGCCTCCGATTTGGTATCTAAGTTCAGGCCAATTCCCTCGAAGTAGGTATAGCCAAACATTCGCTTATCCCTCTTCCCTCCTCTGTCGCCAGGAAGTTACTCCAACTTGTAGTTGGCTGTCTGCAGTCTGCAAACCACCTCGGAGTGTCCCTGTAGGCCGCGGCGCTTATTTCAGATTCCCTTGAAACTGCACTGCTTCACTCTTCACTCGATGATTCGTTCGTCCGCAGAACGTGCTTGTCTTCCATACGTCGTCCCACGTTCACTGAACTGTTCACCTTTGCACTTCCAGGCCAGTGAGAATTGTGTTCGCTTCCTTTTTTGACTGGACATTCTCAAGAGTTAAAGATTCATCATTTCCAAACAGCCTGTCCATTATTCTTGTCTTGGGCTGTAATCCATTACGAAAAATCTCTCACCAATACTTTAAACGAGTTTTCGTCAGAATTGAAGTAACTAGCTGAACCCTGTGTCCGAACCAACCATATTTCTGCCGTTTCATTTAGTCATTCTTAGTTGAATCATAAAAAAATGTAACGAGCACTATTGGTCTTTGTTGGGCAAAATAATCGTCTTTAAACTTGATAAAGTCTTCATATGAAACGTTGGCTAAGGTTTGGGTATACAAAAACTAACAAATAACTTGTATGCTGGCTTATCACAAGAGATCAGGAAAATCGCTATGAATTTTTAGGCTTGAGTTATTATTTAGCACTAAGAATTGTAACAGCCTATCTTTAAAAATGCCAAATTCTATCTGTGAATTCCAATAAATGCCCCATACCTAAGAGCATTTAAACACTGTCATTTTAATATCCTAATAGTTTCTCAGGAGGAATTCACAGGTAAAATTTATTTATGTTTCACATAATATTTTTTCAAAGTTATTTTTTTCGTTTCATGTTTATGCCTCATTTATAAGCAGATTTCCCAGGATAAATTCAAAACCCGTAGCGGACGTCTGCAACATTTTAAAATGTAAAATAGCACAATTTGTAAAATTTCAATGGATCCTTATCGTTCCTACGAAATATAACTTATGTTCCATATAAAAATACATTAGAAATGAAAAATTATGTATTTTTCAATTTCAAAATCAGTTTAAGTTATTTTTTTTTTTGTTTTTTTTTTGTGTGTACAGTCGATTTATTACTTCAATATCCGAAAAGAGCTAAAATCACCATTGAATTTAGTAACATTGTGGAAGAAAAGTATTTGCTAATTGGTAGCACTCTTCGTAATTTTGCTGAATGAATTAAATTTATACATTGTATTTATCTATATATTGTGTAAGCTTTAAAACTGCTTGCACTTAATCAATAACATTAGTATGTGCCTTAATACTCCTTGCTTGTAAATTAAACATAAAACATATATAAATAAACTTAATTGTAATATTTTTGTACTTATCGAATTAGTTTTTTAACATAAGTAATACAAATATATAATTCAAATTACTATAAAAACCAATTCAGCTATTTTTTTTCTTTTTATGTTCTTCGAAAATTAATGAAAGCCGTTTTTTTTTCCGCTGAATGATTAAAGAAGGTCTCTAGGGTAATAAGAAATTTAAATTGCTTTTAGTGAGGGTAAGACTGAAGAATGAGTCGAATGAAATTGCGGTTACGAGCCAGCTAGTAGAGAAGATAGAGTATCGCTGAAGGAGAAGAATGAGTGGAGGAGCTTTTGAAGGAGTTGGTGGAAGGGGGAAAAAAAGTAGGGGAAGAAATGAGAGAAGACCGTGAAGGAGATGGAATGGGAAAGGCCCGTTGGGATGGAATCCATGGGAATGGAGGAGCGGGGAGAAAACGAATTTATCGGTCTACTGCCCCTCGTGATGGTTTACAACCCCCTCAGGTGAGTTACGGGAGGCGAATAGGGAAACCACCCCCAATACCACCTTCGCCTCCCACTACCTTCGGGTAATGAGATCTAGAGATTTACCTCGAGGGGGGTTCCTGCGGCCACCTACAGCTTCCATGCCAGAGTGATTACAAGTACAACGCCTTGCAGCACAATATGGCACCAATTGCTCGTGTGTGAAGAGGGTGGGCTATCGATCGGGGTTGGCCTGGCAATCTTCAAGGGGTATCTCATGATGGATGAGGAAATCAATGGGCTATTCTGAGATACTACTCCCACCATCTCCACACGCTAGCTCGTTTCGGAGTAGTTTATCACTGACTAAAACTAAACTGTATTTCTAAAAATTTTTTTTTTCTGTAAATATTAATGTCCCGCATTAATAAGGGTGTAAATTTAAACAATACCTACCTCAGAATTAACATTGAAGTAACTTGTAGAGCTATATTGAACATGTCACATTTCACAATACATAAATGTTTGAGCAAAACTAAATCAATCTCCCCCGAATTTCACCTAATATTTATTTCTGTGAATTTTATTTATTTTTACAATATTAACTTTACGGAATTTGATAAATGAACTATTATTACTATTGATGACAAAGATATTGCTTATAATTTAATAAATTCTCATTCCATAAAGAATAAAAAGAATGCGGTTAATGTATTCCTTCAGAGGAAAATTAATTGTCATATCTAAACTTAAACAAACGCCTGACATAAGAATAATAGTTAATTATTATCGTTAAATTGTATTTAGCTGAGAGTGATATAATTATTTGGCAACGCCTGATTAACTATAAAGCCATTAAAATATTTTACTATAAAACATATGATCTCTTCAAGTTTTCTCTGAGAAAATCTTAGCTTTTTTTTTCATTTACAGAAAATTGATCCTGTAAAGGAAAAAAAAATTATATCTATTTATTATAATTAGTGTTGCGAAGAAGTTTATTGTATATGCTAGGTGCTAAACTTAATTTTGTAGCATCTTTGTCCCATGCAATTATTTTATGAAAAAAAAACGCTTATTAACCCCCACCTTAGATGTGGTAGGGTATTTCTCATATTATTCTCTATCGAACATTCTAGAGCCACTCTCACCTTCTAAACCCATTTCTCTATTTGCCTAAAAAGTCAAATAATTAATGAATTAAGTAATAATTTTAAGTCCATATTTAAGGTTACTTGTAAGTATGCTTAATTTAGGAGTCCAATCTCTAACTTCCTAACAACTTTACATCCTAGAGGTAAAGAAGTGGGAACTATGAAAAGCTTATCATTCTATCTCTCTTATCATAAACATCAATTGCTTCAGAAGGCAGCCCAAGAATACAGTAGTGCACAGCTTGGCAGTCAACGCAGATTCTTTGGGCTTGGCTGTTTTGACCAATTTTTGGTTCTTCAACCCTTAGCGCATACTTCACATGCATATATTTATTTATGAATAGATAAGTGTATTATAAAGCTTATGCAGATATATTATAAAGCCTGGGACAGAATATTACACGGTAGTAGATGTAGGCGACAGAAGGCGACTGAATAGAGTACTTGATAGAGAAGTACTTTACAAGGCAATGTCCTGTCGGAGGGAAGACATTATTCTCTGTGAGAACAATGCCGACTCCCCCCCCCCCTCCTCAACTCCCTACAAAGGACAAGACGAACTCCATATTTCAGGCTAATTACGTACTAATTGACTGTCGCCTCCTCAGGTATACAAAGTCCTCTCCCCTCCACCCCGCCGGCGTAACACTACCTGGGCCCATAACCAGCGAGAGCGCCCTGGTAGCCGAGAGACAGCTTTATGGCGGCCATATGTTCGCCCTTCTCTCATTCACCCTGGGCTTATCAATGGCCTTTCTCATGTATTTTTCATTCATGAAAACTGATATACTACTCCATTCATTTACCTGTGGAGCGCTAGAAGCGTTAATCATTTCAGCGCCCCCACCCACCCCGCAACCACTCGCCTATCCGGACAGATATAGTGAGAATGAGGCAGTGCGTGTGTGTGTGTGAATGCCCATGGGCCTTAATGATCCTTATTTACGGCTGGGTAATTACGGCGTTTCAGTAGTTACTTTCCCTTCACAAACGCGTAATAAAATCCCAGATGAACTTGATTTACACACCAAGAATAACCTTATCTCCAACAGATTTAGTCCACTTACTTTTGTGAAAATGTAGTTAAACTATCATTACTAAGATAAACTTCATCTAATTATGATAAATAATAATTATAATTTTAATGAAAGAAAAGGGAACTTCAGAAATCTTAACAATGATACACTTTTATATTATACTTTTTAATTTTGTTTTGGATATAAGCAAGTTTAGAGGATTTTAGTATAATTATAGACTTATATAAATTATATACGATTTATAATCATCAATTAATCTATAACTGAGCATAAATAAAGTATTCTTAAGACTTCCCTCTCAATGCTTTAATTATATTGTAATTCATTGGGTCATACTATTCGTTAAAGTTTCATACTATTATATTGTGAAAATCTCTAACATGAAAATAGACTAAATAGAAAACCAATATTTTTTATTTAAGATCTTCTCATAAAAAACTCCATGAACAACTATAACGTAATTTTTAATTGCATATACCGTGATTAGTAAAATCTTAAGTGTGAATATAAACTGGTTAACTAAGAAAAGAAAATACGAATTATTTGTATAGGCCCCAAACAGGAGAGTCACTTCACTTGTTTATTTTTTTTTTTTTGTACATACTAATATTATTGTAATCATAAATACAATATTAATAGAATAAAATAAAATAAATCGATATTTTCTGTTCATGCTTTCACCTGAAGTAGAGAAACATTTACACCAATTATGACTAAAAGCGGACAGAATGCTACGATAAACTTTTAAAAAATACCTTTATAAAATGTTTACTTCTAAAATTGAACTGATGGTCAAAACTTAGTGTACCACTGACTACCCAAGATGGCAGATGGCACTTACCCATAAATCTTTTGAAACTGAATCCACACCACACACACACACTCATACAAAAATATAAGGCGAGTTCTAAGGATTCCATGGGAGTTCATAATTCTATGGATTATAATTTTTCTCCTTCCCCAGAGTCCTGGGAAGGTTATATCTTCATAATGGTGTTACAGAACCTGGACTCCGCTCACAAATCCCCTCCTCCGATAAATCATAACCTGCCCGGCATATTTATGGTTGGGTCAGACATACACACAAGCACACAAACAGAACGCAACTGCGAACACAAAAAAAAAAAGTAAGCCGCGACACCCCCAAGACTCGAGGGCTGGAGTTCCGACGCCATTTATAAAACGGTGTCGACTGGCCCGCTACATGACGACTTAATGCGGCTTAGAAACATGGAGATTGTTAAACTTAAGGAATGTGGAGTTTCATTCTAATAAATATGAGTCACATGGTCTTATATAACTCTAAAACTCAATTTCATGTACGTATCCATATAATCATTTTAGCTAAATAGTTAAGTAACTGTTATAATATAGTAAGTATTGTTATACTTTTGAATAAAAATGAAGAATGTCCTTCTTTACGCGATTCACAATAATATTACATAACTTAAAAACTTAACTCAGTATAAAAACATTATAATTTTAAATAAATAATTAAATATTTAGCTCACAAGTATATTGTCTTACTTTTCAACAAGTATATTGCCTAAATTTATATGATTCACTATGATATTACATAACTTTTAAACTCATATAACTCAGCAAAAAAAACACAATAATTTTAAATAAATAATTAAAGATCTAGCTAAGTATATTGTCTTATATACAGTATAAGTATATTAAATATACATTAAATATAAGTATATATTGTGTACATTATATTGTCTTAGTTTTGATAAAAAATTAAGAATGTAGGATTACTTTTACTTTTTATGATTCACCATGATATTACATAACTTTAAAAGTCAATTCTTTAATCAAAGAAATTACTAATGTACCAAAGAATAATTTTAGATAATAGTTAAATATCAAGCTAATTAAAATAAAGTGTGTAGGATTACCTCTAATTTATATGATTATAATCATGATATTACAAAACTATATTTCAATTTTCTCTGCACAAAGGTACTATTCTAAATTAAATATACAGTAAATAACTGTTTTATTATACTAATATCAAATATCAAAATGGAAATTTTGATATTTTATTCAAGTCAACAAGAGCTTGCTTAATTCTAAGGCAAAAATAAATTTTTAGATTCAGTTTTTTTTAATGATTAAACGAAATTGGTTAAGAAGGTATTAATTTTGGCATTAATTTTGAATAAATTATAAGGAATAAGGAATTATATATTAACTCTGTAATAATTGTACTGGCTTAGTAGAGTTTGGGTATTGTTTATCAAGAGGAATAAAAACCATACTAGGGCTATGGGTGTTTAGAATATTAGAATATGTCATTAGATATATCTTTCTTCAATAACCCAAAGTAATTGCATAAGGTATATAAAATGAAAGGAAATAATTGTAAAATAACTTTATAATTTATATGAGTTGCCATGAACTTATATAACACTAATTAAACTCAATGAAACGTATAGCTCATCAACCATTTAATCTACGTAACAAATAAGTAACAAAAAAGTGTTCTATATATCTTCTAAATAATAATAACTAAAAAAAAAAAAAAAAATAATTTATACCTTATAGAAAAAATAATTTATATTATTCATCACTTTATCTAATTAGTTAAATAGCTTGCTATGAAGTATTTTATACTATTGGCGAATAAAATATGAAAAAAATATTATTACATTATACCTTATATGAGATACTATCTATCTAATATATCAGTGTAAATGAAATATACTAACTCAAATTTATAAATAAAAACATTTTGGTAAATTTTTTTACTTCTACTAGTATGTTGTTATACTTTTGAACAAAATAAAAATTTGGAATTTATTTTTACGATTCCGGATTCGGCATGATCCTACATTATCCAGAGACTCAATTTAGTGGTTAAACTAAACTGTTGTTTCTCTTCTTTAAACAATTTGAGAATTCATTCTAATTTATTTGAGTCTATATATGCTCTTTTAAAACTCTAAATATAATTTATATTAATTTTGTTATGGTATATTATCCCACGTAAATTTTAAATAATTAATGCGAGGGAATAGAATAAAAAATCTATCTGGGACAGATAGATTTTTTATTCTATTCCCTCGCATTAATTGTTTATTAGTTTTTAATTGTTCAACTACCATGATCGAATTCCCGACAATCCTCTCTTCATAGAACTTGACGGTCAACAATTCATTCCNTGTTGCTGAGAGTCAAAAATTATTTTAATGGATTTAAGAGTCAAGAAGGACGAAGAAATTAGTAAAGACTTGTTTTAAAACTTATTCTATTTATTTAAAATTTAAAGAAAAACAAAAAAAATTAGATTTTAATATCTATTGTAAAGGCAATGATATTTTTTTTTTTGTAAATTAAAAATTACTATTATTACTATTGCTCATTATCAAATGATAGAATTTATTTAATGAACCATAAAATCAACTTTTTTAAAGATATTTTTCATCAATAGCAGAATGTAACAATATATATCAAATACAAATGTATTTGTTGGTGAAAGATGCATTTTTTGTTTTTACAATTTCAATTGTAGATTTGAATAAACATGAAAAAAAAAATTGAAGCATGATAAGTATTATTACTTCCTAATTATAGCTCCAAAAAATGGGGAGCAGTGGGAATTTTCTCTATTTTATCTACAGCAAGTCTGAGGCCGGCTTTTATTATTATTGTTTAAGTCTTTGCACTTTTATGAAAGATATGAACAAAAGACATAAATAGACCAGTTCAAAAGTGAGGGCAGTTACCTCTCTATTTCTAAGAATATGTGGAAAAATTAACACTAAATATGTAAAATTAATTTTATAATTGAAATCTTATTTTAGGATGTAAGAAATGAGATATTTCATCTGTGTGTGATTTTCAAATGATTCCTAGTCACTGTAACCAGATTTGATAGTACTATGGATGAATATATATTACTCACTAAAAGAGTATATTTATATTATGCAGTTAACCTACAAATTTTTATACAATATTATAAAACTAATTTAAAAAAAACCCTGCATATTTCAGAAATTAGTTCCCAGTGTCATGAAGCTTAAAATAAGCTTCAATTATTTTTTTTGAACACTGAAAAAGTTTTTTTTTTCAAAAACAATTGCCATAATATTTACTTATTTATTGTTAGTCTAACCAGCTATTTATTTCACCAATTCAATGCAAAATTTTTAATAATTATATAAATATATACTT
>KZ807085.1:375168-404319 GCA_000696205.2 Oncopeltus fasciatus
AATTATATAAATTTATATATATTTTATTCTAAAGGGAAGTACGTGCGGTAGTCTGTTTTTTTTGTTAGTTAATAGGATTTTGTTAGTTTAGCAGTTAATTAGCTATGCACAGTCAGCATTTCTGCTGGACAGGAGTTATGTACAGAGATCCCTGTTGTGCTTAAGAGGGTGTCATTCTTCATAGAATGAGAAAAATTAGGCGGTCAGAACGTAATATTAACCAATCTTCTTTGGTATGCAGTAAGTTGTGTACAAACATAAATAAAAACAAGAAATACAAAATGAGTCAGAAAAAAATCTTACTACTTCATGTGGAACTCGAACCCGGGTCTCCTACTTTCCGAGTCGGATAGTAGTAGATCCGGGTTCGAGTTCCAGATGAGGTAGTAAGAAATTTTTTTTTTTTGGCTCCCTTTGCATTTCTTGTATAATACTTAACGTGGAATAACATACCACAATTAATATCATTATTTAATAAATAAAAACAGCTTTATTTTTCAGTTAAAAATCATATTTGTTTGGAAAATAATTGAAGCACTGGGGGGAAATAAGGGGTGATGCACAAGGGTTGTTTTCGCACGGGTTCCGTTACTCGCTTACAACCCATTAATTTTCGTTTGCGTTTAATTCTTTTCTGAAATTAAGAATGTAGCTGGGCGATGGGCGACTAGCCTCCCACACTTCCTCCCTCTCTGGCAAATTGTTCTCGCCTAATAAATAAAAGTAATCCCCCTCTCACAAACTGGCTTAATTAACCAAAAAGTGACGTTCCTGAGGGAGGGGTGGCGGATAATTATGCGCCGCCAAATAAATCTGGAGTGGTGTTCATCTTAGGCTTTGTCTTGTTTTTTCATCCCTTTACACCCCTAGAAATTGTTTTCATTTTCATTCTATTATAACTGCAGGGCAATAACAATTTGTGACAATCCTTGAAGGAATTAAATCACTTTATATCATGTTATCTAGGTTAATTCACTAATTCATATTAATGTATTTTATAAATCTAACAGTTGAAAACTATTAACTCTTTAATTATATAATTGCAATCAATAACAATTTTTATTGGTTGTTTACATTATTTGAATGTTAATAATATAATTATCAAAATTATATACGTTCAATTTATCAAAATCATAATAAATAAAAGGTATGGTAAAAATGAATGCTATTAAATGAAATTTTGTATATTATTCTAACTGACACATTAACTATATTAAAATAATTTAAATAGTCTCCTATAATGAGAATGATTGTTCGAGCTAAATATATAGTTCATTATATTTATCTTCTGAAAATATACATTTATTTATTACCGTGTAAAAAAATTACATTGGTAAATGGAAATTTTATTAAATAATTTGTTTATTTTCACTTATTCCTAATTAATTATTTACTTAATAAAATAGAACTACATAGCCATGTTATTACATATTAGAATGTAAGCAAATAGGTGGTGTCCCAAANGTTAAAGGCTTTTAAATACTGAATTTAGTTTTTATATTTTTTTTAATTAGCAGCCCCCAACATTTATTTTCTTAAATATTTTTTCTAAATATGCTAATAATAATGAATTATTAACAATTATGTTACGCCGGAGCAGCGTAAAAAAGGCATGTTTCCCATGATTTATTAATCCTGGATATAAATAAAACTAAATGACTAATTTAGTTTTATAATCCTGGGCGGGCAACGAGGAAATAGCTCACCCAATTTCGTTAAATTCGTAAATATATTCTTTAATATACGTTTCATAAAAATTATATAGAACATAAAAATAAAAGAAAAAATAATATATTACCTATTTTTTCCATGCAATATTTCGTTACTGTAATAAAAACGAAGATCTAAAAATTTTTCAACAGTTTTCGATAAATAGGCTAAATACCTAATTATGTTTCTATATTTTAAAAATTAGTGGATGAAACAACACCCAAAATTACATTTTTAAGCATTTTCAATAATATACATTTTTCTATAAATGTTAAAGAGTAGGTATATTATAAAATTTTATTTGACACATATTATGATCTTTATGATAAAGATTTAATAAAATTAAACTTATCAAGTATTTTTTGCAGTCACGGAGGTATTAAGGATTTTTCAATTTGGTCTCCTCCTACCCTCCCCCTTGACCGATTTAAACTATCGACGAACTCTTCCAACTGTTTTCAAAAATAAGATGTATTCAGAACGTAGTTTCTTTGCATGGTTGTTCAAGGTCCGTTGGCAGTGTCGAGTTTTGTGCTGGAGTAATTTCCAAGGGTTTCAGCAAAGATCAGAAAAGTAAAATACTCCAAATTTGATGGGTAATTATTTTAATATCGACGTTTCGATTTAACTTGTAAGTCATCATCTAGGCGATAGTGATGTCTGGAGGCGATCTCCGAGGGAGGTTTATGGTCACACCTCAAACTGCAGAACTTATATTCATTTATTAAATTTCAGCTTCTCTTAAGAAAGACCTGTAAAATAGGTTGATTTTATCAAAAGTTGAATTCTTTATAGAAAATCTATTAAAATATTATCAGCTTGGTAGGACAAGAGCCTCTAAAGAATAAAACCGCTGAGGCACTATTTCTCGTAAAATTTTTTTTTCTTTAGTCACTATTTTATCCTGCCCTGTAATTGTTGCTATAACTCACCCCCTTCCAAAGAAAGCGCTTACCTAAACAGCAATTAACTGAGCCCTCCTTTTATTATTTTCCAAGTGGTGTTTGAAACCCTTTCCCTTGTGTACCCAACTAGTACAAGGTAAATTTCGCTAGTCATTATTAATTTAAGTAAACCAAACTGTTGTGGTAGGAGCTATGATGCCAAGGGTGTGTGCCCGCTCAAGATAAGGTAGGGGAGGGGCGTCCTTTTTCTCGCTCTAGGGAGTTGGTAGGGGGTTGGCGGGAAAGGGGGTGGAAGGAGAGGGGATGAGGAAGAAGGGGTTCTCCCCCCACCCCTCACCCCCAGTAATTCATGGCATTTTAAAAATTGCAGCCGTCCACCTCGCAACCTGGCCCCCTAGAATCCTGATGGATGGGGCTGAGCACAATTTGCCGTCGTGGGCAAGGATAGGGGAGGAGGTATGGAGGGGGAGATTTAAGACCCCCCAGATATTGCAGGTGTGCCCTCTCCCTTTCCTTCTCTAACCCCCCCCCCCCCCTTTTAATTTAAAAAGCCCTCTTCTATCTTCCGCCTCCCTTCTTCTCCTTTCCTACGGTTTACCCCATTCCTCTCATACGCCGACCCAATCTCCCTTCGACCCGGACAATATTCTTTCATCATGCTAATGTATTCCTTCTTCAATGTGAGGCTCTAAAGTACTTTATACTTACAGCCAACACAAGAAAAAGCCGGCTGAACTCTGCAGGACACAACCTTTTCCAGGAGATTATACAAAAGTCAAGTAAGTGTTGTCCTTATTTTCTACTTTTACTCCTGTAAGAACCAAGAAATTTTGCCAACATTAAAAAAAAGAAAAAAAAGACTGCTCATTATAGGCCACTCAAAGAATATAAGATCCTAATTATTAAATAAACAATTAAAGATAATAAAACTGACATACATTTTTTTTACCCCCTAATATAGAAATATTAGTTTAAAATTTCATTTTTTAAGGCAAAGTAGAAAATTTTAAATTTAATTTTTTCACATGATTGTACATTTTTTAAGCAGATTATATTTCACTTTTAAGAGCCCTGAGGAAGGACTGAAATTTATCAGATAATCTGAATTTTAAAAATTCAGTTCGTAAATAACCCATAAATAATGAAATTGAAAATATATCATTCGCCATACACTTATTTTAAAATCAGATTCCAACACAAAACAACGAGAAACTTATATTCAAATGGAGAGTTTCTGACTATAGAGATTATTTTAGATGTTTTTTGTTGAGGTTCGTTCATGGTCGATCCAAACAATTCAATTTAAAATGTGTATTTTTTACTATCTGCCGACGTTTTGGTTTACATTGTAAGCCATCTTCTGGGCTATCATGAAGGTGAGAGAGGACGTCTTGCCATCTGCATCAAAATGTTCATGACTGAGAATCCTCTCGCCTTCAAGATATCCCTGAAGATGGCTCACAATGTAAACCGAAACGAAAAAATACACATTTTTTAAAAATTGTATTTTTTGGCTCAACCGTGACGCAACCCCAACAAAAAAATTCTCCACTTCTAACTTATGTATTGTAATTTAGAATAATATATAACTAATTTATTTTAAATTATGGAGTAATATAAATTTATAGGTCAAAAATTTATTTTGTCAGGAATTCGGTAATTTATGTGCAGGTGGAAATTAATATATACCAGTTATTGGACGGAGTTCTGGCACACATCTGCCGAGACAAAGTGTGCTCCACTTGGGATAAGAAAGCGAATTAATGATACAGGGTGAATTCGCCCTCGAATTTCCGAAAATGTGATTTAGTGTCGTATTTCTTGCTTTTCAAGAGGTACCACTCCTTCCCCCCGCTAGGACACCTAGGTATATATATCAAGACAACGAATTTACGGTAGGGTACAGCTTCTTCTTTTTTTTTTTTTTTTTTTTTTTTTTGAATTATGCTTTCTTCCCCGTTCCTCTTTTCCCCCCGTTTTCTCCTCCTACCCTCTCCACTGGAGCAGTGCACTCCCTCTCCAGCTGGTACCGATGTATCTGGAGGGGGAGAAGGGGGGAGATATGTGGCCGATGGCTCTCGTGGATTTACGAGGTACGAAAACTTGTTCGGAACGAAAAATAGAGATGTCTCCTTCGTTCGTTCCCTCGTATCCCCTAAGTCATATTTATGTAAGGTCCTTACGAGTTATGGTTGGAGCCTCTTGGGCATGATACACGAGAGGCCTAGGGTCGTTGCCTGCATTTCCTGCAAATTCATATGACCAATCCAAGCAAAACAGTTTGAAACATCCATAACATTCCATCATTTTAAAAGGAGAATAAAAAAATAACCATAACCATATTTATCCATCCATTTAGCCATTTTTTAAAAATTTATATTGATATTATATTGCAGAATAATTATTCCTACTCATCGAACACCAAAAAATACAATATATCAAAAGGTATAGTCTATGACGACTCTCCTTCAGCTAGGGAAAACTCTGAGGAAACATTTTTTTCTTTGTTAGATTATCATATATAAACATGTCTCTATACTATTTTTGTATGTTTATTTTCCATATTAAGCCCTGATGAAGGCCCGAAATTAAGACCAAAACGTTGGCTAAAATAAAAACCTTATTGGCTAAAAGGTAGTTTTTAATATTTCAACTACTAAGACAGACAACCCTCTCTTCGTAAAACTGGACAGTCAACAATTTACTTCCAAATTGAATATTTTTTTTTAATAAACTTCAAGATTAAATCAGTTACTTGTTAATGCTACCAATAGTTTCCTTATAAGCCATCGTCAGATCCTAAAATAAATTATAAGAAAGATACCTTATAATTGTAAAGAGTAAGAAAAAATATACAAACAAAGAATGATATAATAAATTTAAAAAAAGAAGTTTATAAGAGTAATTTAAGTGAGTGATAGCATGATTATATTCTGTCATTATGGTGTAAACAGCGTAAATTAAGACAATTTTCTATGCTCTATTTAATGGAAGGAGATAAATAAGTTTAAATAACTAATTTGACAAAATTGAAATAATTTATTTGTGTTTTTATATGGTCGTGATTTTTTTTTTAATACAGTCCCACAACAGGTCATAAAGGACTATGGGGATATACATGTTATGAAGTTATTCTCGACCTAGGGAACACTATAGAATGCCTGGGTTCCCAATTAGGGCTGGATGTTCCTTAAGAGCACACCAGGAATCCTCTGGATCATTAGAAACAGAAGCACAGATAAAAAAAAATACCAACTGTGGACTTTGAGCATTGAACCTTTGACCTTTGGTTCAGGAGTCCAGTAATTTAACCACCAGATCACTTTACCGCCAATATCAACCTGATAAAGATAGGAAAGTGAAAATTGTTAGCACAAGAAGTTAAATTGGTTAGAATCACATTTTACCAAATTCAGAGATGTTTTTTTTTTTTCAATTTTTAATTCCAAAGGAAAAATTAATGGATTACAGGGCGGTGGGTGGTTTCCAATTTAATCCCATGTTAAGGGGTTAATTCATGTGATCCTCACTAGAGGGTAGGACCACCACCGAGCGGCGCTCAGCACTAAGTGATTCCCTCAGTGATGGTATCAGACTCACGGCGACCCGCCAACAACACAAAATGGTGGAGGGAGAATAAGTACAAAACCCCATCCCCCCTTTAGAGGTGGTGGAAAAGAAACGAGAATTGATTAATAGGTGAAGGATTGATTTAATATGCCCCTCTGTAGATAATGAAGTCATAAATCATAGAGCGGTTTTGAATATAAAGAGATAAAAAAATTGTATCTTATCCTCTAACTACGCTCCGGCCAGCTCGACTGAACCGCCTCTTCCCCACGACTCGAAGACTTCCAAACATCCTCTCCCTATTCATTATTGACTTTTTTATTTTTCATCTTATTTTCCTATCTGCCATTCTTATTTATTTGTGTTTTAAATTGTGTGAAAACTAATTTTATTTCAAATTAAATAGAACACTATAATTTTGTAATCGCCTGTTGGCTGCAGATTTATCTAAAATACAATATTTCCTTATTGATTTATAACAGTATTTTAGCGATATCTTTTTATATTATTTATGTAATTATACCTTATTTATTTTGATCAGAATAGTTTGTTGTTCATGGTTAAAGAGTTTATATTTAATTATTAACAATTATTTCAGCTAGCCATATCATCATATATTAAATGCATGGGCGTTCATGAACCTCTAAATTATGCCTTAACAATGTTGGATTTTCCCCGGAAAAATTGTTTATTTGTGTAAGAAAATATAATTGCCTTAATGGTTATAATCAGACTACGAGAAGGGTGAAGAGGAGGTACATAAGAGAATTAATATTTAAAAATTGTTAATTAAAGATGTAGTAACCCCCATTGTTACAGATGTAAATAAAATTCACGGTGTGAAATTGACAATTATATACATTTTAAAAATAAAATTAAAAAAACTACATTACAATGTCTACAGAACCATTGCGTTATTCTCAAGTTTACAAGCATTGTATTGCTTCTATGTTTACTATATTTCCATGTTCACAAGGCCATTAACCTATTTCCCTTTTTCCATGGTCATCACGTTACATCCATGTTCACGAGACCACTGCGTTAATATCATGATTACAAGGACAATGGTTTACTTCGATGATTACAAGACCACTAAACTATCCCATTGGACAGTATTCACCAATTTTAACATTACTTCTTTATAGTAAGCATATTATATTACTTCTAAGTATACAAGTAGATTGTATTACTTACATATTTACAACCTATACATTACCTTCATGCTTATAAAGCTATTGCATGAGTATAAATCTTCAATGTTTTAAAACAAAAAAGTGTAAAGATTATAGGTCATTTGTCACATCTAAATTGGCCATACATATTTAATTACCACAATTGAAAATTCATTAACTTTTAAAATATATTTATATATGTTGCAGGGAAAGCCTAGAAGAATAAATTAATTGCCTTCATTTGTACAGTAAGAGGTGTATATCTACAATTGGTATGGTAAACCGTGGTTCATTAAGACTTACTTCATAATTTTATTAAGATAAGTCATTTCCGGCTGCCTAACTAGTGAAAAATCACATGTCTTAAAAACAAGATATATTCGATTAACGAGATAATAAGTAATAATTAATTAATTATTTAAAATTATCAGTTCAGATAAATTAAAATTTTTTTTATTTATTTCAATTCCTGNGGTCTTCTATCAAGTTGTTTAACTATTGAATTGAATAGTATTGAGCTATTTTATAAGTTTTGGATCCTTAAAAGATTTTTTAAATTTATTTTTTTTTTAATCTGTCACAAATAGTCACTATCTTCAGAATCTGCAAAAATACTGGATTTACTTAATTTTTCTTGTGTGTTAAGGTACCACAGTATATGGAAGTAGAACATAGTATAAATGTTTACCTGACAATATACAATAATATTGTATCTTGTGTATTTATGCTACCGCACAGAGAACCTTTGAATTTCAATGTAAATAATTATTGACCTATTCAAATTGAAACAGGTAAAATACATGCAAAAATCTGAATTTTGAATACTCACTAAATACCGTATTTATTATTTAAAGAAATTCATGTCCCTACATTACCCGTTAAATTCAATCTTCCTATGGAGAGTTACAAAAGGTTTTAGTTTTTAGGCAAGCCTAAAATACTAATATAATTTATTATTACAAGTTACATATCTAAAGGAAATTCACTAAATTTATTCTTACCTTGCCTGGTAGTAATTTTTATAATAAATTCACCAATCATTATAATTTTAGTAAATTTAATTAAACTTTGTAAATTGATGTGGTTAAATGTGCTACAGCAAGTTCTTTTTTTTTTGTTTTAGAATGGACTTGGAGGAGAAATTGGTTAAACTTGGAGGAGGAAGTTGACTTGAACGAAAGGGTTGTCCGAGGTAGTGGAGCGCAAAGACGAACGGAGGGAGAGGTGATAAAGAGAGAGAGGAAGGCATTAGCGAGGTGATTAGAGGGTGGAAGGTAATGAGGGAGGTTTATCGGCAACCTGTGGTACCTCCAGGCTACATATGTCTTCCCTGGACAATACTCCCCTCCAGCAGGAGGTAGTGGGAGCATGAGGGGTAGTGGGAGCATGAGGGGTGGGTGGAGAGAAACTGTAGGAGAGTGATGGAGAGTAATGGAAAGAGAGAGAGTGTGTGAGAGTGAGAGTTGGGAAAAGTTAAATGAGAGAGAAAATAATCTCCAAAAAATTAACTTTTAAATTAAATTAAATTAGTTAAAAGTTTGGTTGATTTAGCAAATTAGAAAGAAAAAAAATTACACAACATTGAAAATATACTTTAATTAAGTACTACTTCAATAAAGATTTTGAATTAACTAAAATTAGAATAAGAACAGTTAAAGGATGTTATTTTCTCATATGGTGTACTGTAGTAAATAAATATAAATTCATTAAAAATAAATGAGAATTGTAGACAATAGAGCGCGAACACACACAGACACACACACGCACGCACGCACACGCGCGCGCACACATACACACACACACACACACACACATTTTTTTTATGGTTGGTGTAATAAATTGAAGATTAGCATGATAAAAGTAAATATATCGATATCGCTTATTTCTTTTTTAGTTAACCTTCCCTTTGATCACTTTGACTCATAGAGGGATGAGTTCGTTCACGGGAGAATGGCACGGATTAGGGTTTTTCAGTTTAACGGCAGCAGAGAAAAGTATTAATATCCCAATGGAGATATACCATTCCATGTTCATTATATCGATCCTTAAATAAAATTGTTATGTTGACGTAACCAAAATTAGTTATTTAGTTTACAATTTATTTATTTATTATTATTTTGCTATCCACGATAGAATGCTAAAAATATATATATATTTCCTTTAATAAACTACAAAGGAAAATATCAACCTTATTTTCCATAATACAAAAATGCAATTATTCATAAAGGGCTAGGGTGGAAGCATATTACGGATGTATTCATTTGCGACCCACAGTACTTGTTCAGGCCGCTTGAATTTTTCCCATTCATGGAAGAATGGTACCCAATTAGGGCTGGGTGTTCCCTGGAGCACATCAGGAATACTCTTGGAAGTTATATATAGACGTACAGCAATATTATTACATAAAAACGAGTTAGAAGAATACTCCCCCAATTTATTTATTTTTTATTCTTTTGCTAACCATGATAGAAAGCTAAAAAAAATAATAATATTTTCTGTAATAAACTACAAATGAAAATATCAACTTTTTAAATTTTTTTTCCTGAAAGTGTAAAAAAAATTATTTCTTCCAATACATTAGAACTGAAAGATAAATTATTTTATAAAATGTTAGTAAATAATCGTTTAGGTGGCTTGTTACTTCTAAAAGTCATACTCTAAAATGAGATTTTTCAGTGTAGGAAAATCTGAGACGGTTTAGGTGGGTCTACCCTCCATGGGGTGGTTCTTGAATCATTTATGAGTTATAGGGGTGGGGCTTTATTAGGGAGGATTTCCTCAGGAACATATTGCCTGTGTGCATTAGCATGCCTATCCACCTTGATCCCTGCTTCGGAACGGTAATCTCGCAATCAGCGCCCCCTTACGTCGGGGGAGGAAATATGCCCTCACCCTTCCTGGAGGGAAGGTATTCTTACGAGCGGAAGTTGAAGTATTTAACTCGAGAGGGTGTAAGTCCTAAGAAATGACTGCCTTGAAAAGAAGCGGACAACTATTTGAATAAAGTTGTCGAAAGTCCACCAAACAGAAACTCAGACAAAAAATTACAAATATGATAAATTAATTCACATAAGAAATAAACAATTTTAGCTTATAGAAGGGATATCTATTTATTTCTTGCTCCGAAATTTTCCACTCCCTTAATTTATTGCTCAAATTCATATAGTAAAATAAAATCATTTGACAATTTTTAATAATATGAAAACTTGTCTGATCCATCACTTATAAAAAAAAAATATATATATATTCATAGNAATGATGTAAAAGCGCTAGTTAAAAAATTAGTACTTAGAACTATTTATATATATATCTGTCGCTAGACACCTATTTTACATAAGAGGACCAACAATTGAAATTTGTGCATCACCGAAGCTTTGAAAAGTTTTGAAATTAGTCAAAATAGTATTATGAGTCAAAAGAGAAATTTCTAGAAGATAATAATAATTTGGAAAATATTTTCCTAAAAGAATCCAGACTGGAATTTTTTTTTTCGCAATGGAAATACAATTTATATATATAAAATTTCTTCATCTAATCCATTTTATAAGTATATTTCCTTTTCCAAGAATAACGAAGAAATCCCAGTCTAGAGTCTTATAGGAACTTTTATGTATAGGTATTAAATTATTATTGTATTGAAAAGGGGAAGTTGGTCAATTATCCAGAAGATATANTGTGTGTGTGTGTGTGTGTGTGTGTGTGTGTGTGTGTGTGTGTGTGTGTGTGTGTGTGTGTGTGTGTGTGTGTGTGTGTGTGTGTGTGTGTGTGTGTGTGTGTGTGTGTGTGTGTGTGTGTGTGTGTGTGTGTGTGTGTGTGTGTGTGTGTGTGTGTGTGTGTGTGTGTGTGTGTGTGTGTGTGTGTGTGGGTGTGTGTGGGTGTGTGTGTGGGTGTGTGTGTGTGTGAATCTATGTATGTACTTATGTATTTATAGTTTTATATGTATTAAGGTAACTTTTGATAAAACAAAATTTGGCGTAATATTTGCTTGAACATATTTTAGCGTTTCTGGACATGGCAGTTGTTTTTTTTAAATTTATATATTTTAAAATTGATTGGTGCAGGTTTGCTGTGTCCAAGTATCATGGATACACATTAAGGTTATTAGAAGCAAAAAAGTAACCTGTCACTAAATTTTAGTAAAATAATCGTACAGATCGTTAAAGAGCAACGAATTATTTTTGAAAAAAGTAATACTGTACACAATACTTGTCCATTACTGTTTTCAGCCATTTATGGAACCGATAAAAAATAATTTTTTATATACTTAGCACCAATTTTTCGCTGCTATTGAATTTAAAATAATCACAAATTATATTTACTTCTATATAACTCCTGGCTGGTGAAGGTTCTCAATCAAAGGTGTGTGAAATAAACAGTCCAATGTTTTTTTTTTATCCTGAAGTAATTATTGAATAATTATTTTGACGTTTTGTTCATTAAAACATAGTTATTGGTTTTAAATACATAAATACACCTATCACATCAGCCGGAGGCAAACGCCTTAGTGCAGCAAAAAGCAGGAAATCTTGGTGAACTTAAAAAAAAAGAGTTTGTAAAATCCTTAAGAAAACTCTCTGCATTACACAGTTGTCAACTAAGAGAATCAAAACAACAGCAAAAAAAAAAAATCTTTTGTGACACCAAACTTCGTTAATAAATCAACACAAGGTCTTATCTTGCAGACAGTAAGAGGCATTTTAAGGAAACGATTTAGTGTAAGATGAAAACTTATATCCAACCCTCCTTATAAAAGGAAAAAAAGATTAATAAAAGCTAAAAAGAAGGAGAGTTGTGAATACTTCATCCCTTATCTGCGGCGAGCCGTCCCGCCAGCGGGTCTGCCACAATAAAACATTCAACATCCTGAAACACAAGCCACGGACTCCCCTCTCCTCCGAGGAGACACGATGAGTAATTCTCTCCGTCGTGTAAAGTATAAACAAACCCTTATAAATCCCTGGCGGTTAGGGTTTTGTGACGTCGACAAATGCCCATGGCCGAGTCGCGACGACACGCGACAACCCCGATCCATCAGGACGCTAGCTGCATGGCGCTTCGGTTTCGGAAGTATGGCCCGCGAGGTCTGGAAATATTATCCAGCAAAGAGGGAGAGAGAGAGAGGGAGAGAGAGAGAGGCCGTTTGTAGCCATTACTGCTCTCTAATGCCTTGAAAACTGTTGTAATTCTATTCTTCTCCTACATGGGGGATGGGCGTACGTCCTCCAGCCGGGATTTATAGCAACCCCCTGACAATCGAAGTACAGGTTGTTATCAACACTTGTACATTCACTCTTTAACCCTCCGTACTTAAATGTTTGCGAGCTAAGAAAAAAAAGTCAATCTCTCCGAAACCACCTTGTTCTCTCAAGCCTGTACATATTAACCTAACTCTCAACAAATAGATAAAAAAAGATACCATCCCCATCATATTTCAGAATAATTATAAAAAGCTTGTCCCAGAAAAAAAATCTTGCATAATCATTTATACTCAAAAGACTCTAAAAGCGTTGGATCAGCTTTCTTAATAGATGGCCAGACCCTTTATGTTTTCTTTTGAGCGTGTTCAGTGCAGAATTACTCGCAATAAACAAACCCTTTAACATTGAATTGCCATTTTCAAAAAACATTTCTGTATTTACCGACACTTTATCTGCCCTTTTAGCTTTACAAAGCCTTTTCACCCACCAAAATCTCACAATAGACACTCTAAATGCAATAGATCACCTTAACGAGAAAGGTAGCAAAGTGACACTTAAATGGATACCTAGTCATCGCGGAATTTCAGGCAATGAAAATGCGGACGTACTTGCAAAGAAAACGATAAAAGATGGTGGATGTACTCAAAAGCCACCTTGAATGATGTAAAAGCGCTAGTTAAAAAATTAGTACTTAGAACTATTTAGTAGTAGTAAGTGGGAAAATATATGGTGGTCAATCACGGACAAGTTACGCGAGATAAAATCTACTCCGAGGGTATGGTCCAGTTCCATGTCAACTGACCGTAAGAGAGAAGTGGCATTAACCAGACTGAGAATAGGACACACAAGACTAACACATGGCTATATAATGGCAAAGGATAACCTACCCATTTGTGAGGTCTGTGGACAACTTCTTACCAACAAACATATATTTACAGAGTGCCTAAAATATAAGGAAGAAATATAAGTTAAATGGAACTCTAGACGAAATTCTATTGGATGACGATAAAGTCTGTAATAACGACTCTGTAATGAACTTTCTGAAAGAGGGCAGGCTATCAAATCTTGTCTAGATGCATTTTCAGTATGCTTCTTTTCCATTCTCTTTCAATTTTTTTTCTTATAACTTTCATATTTTCCTAGTACATAGAATTTACTATGTACACCCACATAATAACTATTCGCATTAACAATACATTACACCTTATCATGAACTATTGCTAAGAAATTCTTCTTCTTGAAAACATCTTCCAATATATATATATAAAGANATATAGAAGGGAGAGAGAGAGAGAGAGAAAAGAGAGAGAGGGGGATTACTATGTAATAGGAGGAAGAGTGAGCGTATAAAACATATAAATGAAAAAAATTGTCGAAAAAAGGGGTAAAAATATACAGGGTTTTTGAAACTTTTAGTAGACTGCTTCGACTAGAGGATGAACAGTGCTATATACAGTCCTATAACTGTACTTTATTATTGTGCATGTGTTATCTTATTTATTGTGCATATAATAAACACACACAATTTTCGAAGCTTTAGCGTATGTTATTTTAATAAATAATTAAGTCAAAGTGGTATTTAAGCTTTTTTAAGCAACCCTTTGAATCAAAAATTACGGTTTATGTAACGAAAATTCAATCCAGACAACACCAATTTCATACACTTTCATTGTGTTTTGTTCAAGTAAATTAAGATAAAAATTAATTGATGATCTTCATTATAATTAATTTCTAGTTACATAAGGGTAGTTATATTATAGTTCTTTTATTTTTATTTCGAAATGTATAGTATAGCATTGCAATGTAATACGAGAATTTGTGAAGTTTGCTAAGAAAACAAAAAAAAAAAAAATATAAAATAAACCTAATTTAGCAATAATAAGCTTGAATTGCAATAACTTTTTTTTATTTTTTTTATTTTATATTTAATACTTTAGATTTACTATTTTTTACAAAAATTTTGTTTAAATGAGAAGCAGTATTAAAATTATTCCTTTTAGAAATTGTGTTATCTGATTAAAAGCATAAAAAATTGCATAGAACTGCATAGGATTGTGGCTTTTTATCTGAAATTCCTAAGAAGTTAGAAATCATTCTATAGATAGACTTATTTGAAAACTCATTTTGAGTCCTTTAACAGCCGAGTTCCAAAAAAATCTTATGGTTTGTCTTGAAGATCGAAAAAGAAATGTTTTGTAAAGATTTGCTTTAGATATTTATAATTGCCCTGCTCTAGGATCCACCAAGAATAGTCAATCAAGGTTGCACCTCAAATTTACAAATTTTTATACCTAGTCTTAAGTATGAAGAAAGAAGATTCACTAGATTAATAATAATAATAAAAAAATTTAAAAATGGATTTTCGAAAAATTTTTTAAGGGTTTTTCATAAGAATTAGTGAACAAATTATGGGTGACTCATTATGTCATTATAACTAAAATTAATGTAACATATGTATATTTTTTTTAAATTCAAAATTGTAGAAAAAATGTTTATGTTGTATTTTTGTATTCCAGTGGCTGAGGATAGAAAAAAAAAAATTGCAGAAAAGGGAGGCGGAGAAATATTCCTGAGCAAGGGGAAGTAGAACCACTCCAGAGAAAGGAAGTGGACTCATATCCATATGCAGTAAATATAAAGAATTCTCCGGACCTGGAAACAATACATCATATGGAAATATACTGAGGACAGCAGTAAGTAGACTCCAGAAAGGCGGGCTAACACATTCTCAGACCGGGAGGAAGTAAACACAACATACAAAAATAATAATAATACATAGACGAAATAAATAATAATAATACACTTAATATGTATATATAATGTATAACACAATATGTATATATAATGTATAACACAAGACAGTAAAGTAAGAACAGTTTTCTTTTTATGAATATTTTTCAGCATACAGGGAAGAAGGTAAAATATTTAAAAGGGTTTTATCAAAATTCTTATGTCCAATATTCGAAAAATTTACTTATTTAAGTACATTTTTAGTGAGCTTTAGAGATCCAAGGTGACATCTTCAGAATTCGGTTCCTTTATTTTAAAAATTTTCTCTTTTAAAAATAAAGAAACCAAATTTGATTTTTAAAGCCATATCGAAAAATGCGTAACATTTAGAGATACACAAAAATCTTTAAAGAACATAATATGAGAAGATCATAATTTTTTAACATTTTTATTCTATCGCAGTTCAATACAAAAATAAATAATACTAAGGTTATTTCGATTGTTGGTCGGGCTCTTTATTATTTAAATAAAGAAGTCAAATTTTTGCTTTAGGGTTTTAAGCAATCCATCAAACCCTTAAAAGAATTTATTTGTGGTTGGCATCAAATGGGGAGAATAGGGAGAAAGTTTTAGAAGAAAAAAAATTTAAATTTATAATCGTAATATCTTCATTGATATTTAAGTTATAATAAAATGTATAATAGAAGCTTGTCCTGAGCCATGGGTGTTTAGAATGGGGTGGCAACCTGTAGATAGCCCCTCCCTCCAATGACCCTATGTGGTTGCAAGGGAGGCTAACAAAGCAAAAAAAAAAAAAAATAAAATGTATAAAACATAACAGGTGTAGAACCTATTTTTTAAAAGTTTAAAGTTCTATACAATTAATGGAGAGGGAATAGAATAAAAAAATCTATCTGTCCCAGCCAGGAATCGAACCTGGATCTCTTGCTATCCGGGCCGGTGCATTTACCCGTTATGCTACCAGGACACTGGTAAATGCACCGGCCCAGATAGCAGGAGATCCAGGTTCGATTCCTGGCTGGGACAGATAGATTTTTTTATTCTATTCCCTCACATTAATTGTTTAAAATTTACTTGGGATAAAAAACCACAACCAAATAAAATATATTTAAAGTTCTAAGTTATGTAACACACATTAACGCTGAAGTTTGCAAATCTTAGCGTCTCTTACACTCTACTGCCTGACAAATCTAGAGCCATGTATAGTGAGTTTACCAATTAATGTCGTGTCCTCTTCGCTTTAAATATTTGAAAAAAAAAAGAAGTTATTTACTATTTTGTGTGTCCATATTTAGTGAAATATGGTAAATCTAATTAAATTTTGCAGATCCTGTATGGCGATTTTCTTCTATTTTTTTTTTTTTAAAGAAAATAATTTTTTCCACTTATGAAATTTATAAATGTCCTCCTCATACCACTCGCGTCTGATTGCTAGATAATTCAGGTGGAAATAAGGTGGAACACGAGGGTTACATTAACACAATGGGCGCTAGAGGGAGACTACCAGACCCGTAAATCTTTCACTCCTAGTGGTTCCTAGATTAGAGCCTATCAAAAATAAAAATAGAATCGAAATTTAAAAAAAAAAAAAAAAAAAAAAAAAAAAAGTAAAAAAAGTGTCGGCTTGTCCGCGCCCGATATCATTTGTCCGCATGTAAATAGCCTGCTAGGTTAGTGATGGTGCGTTGGAACAGCGAAGACGGCAGGTGTGTGCGTGTCTGACTGTCTGTCCGCTTGGGGGGAATGGTCTATGAGAGGGAAGGGCATAAATCTCCCGCCTACAGAGAGCGTAGGACCTTTTAGCTCCGTGGGCTCGTGGGAACAGGCGTGGCCGGAGAGGCGACATGGCGACTCTAGCGGAAAATGGGGAGCGAAGAGGAATTGCCTCGGGTCAAGAGTCCGGCCGAATCCAGAAGCAACCATCTTCAGAAACTCATACTTTTGATAATGCATCAAGGAAAATAAATAATTTATCAGTAGGATTCCATGGTCTACAGAAAAATTCATAAATACCTCTTCTGGGCTTGATCATGTAAAAAAGCTTTTGCACATCATACGATCCAGCTTCTTCCGGGCTGAATTCGGTATCTTCATATTTAAAGTATGAAAGAGAAACAGAAGCCTGAAATGAAACCTCATTCTACGTTCAGCCCTGAAGCAAAAACTCGGCAAAAATAACTTTTCTAGTCTAGAAGAAATATTTAAGAAGTTCACGTAGGCTTCGACGGTCGTCAGAAGTATTTACCGTTTCTTCTTCCTCTCTTTTACAAAAAATTTTAAAAATCTCTCTTTTACAACTCTCATTCTCTTTTCAGCCCTGAAGAAGCCATCACATGGTGTGCGGAAGCTCGGCAAATAACACCAATTTGACACGGTCCAACCCGGAAGAAGAAACGGTAAATATTTAAGAAGTTTTTTAACTTGGCTCTATGATACCATGAGGCCATAATATTTAATGCAGAACAATGAAATTCATCACAGATAAGTTTATTGAAAAAATAAATATATATAGGAAATACTAATAGAAATACAACGATTATACTTGTATTAGGGGATCGTTCACTAAAACCCTAAATTTTAATTTAATATTATTGAAGCCACAGTAACTTGTTTTTTTTTTTACAAAGAAAATTGACATGACAAATGAGAGTTAGGATTTAGCAAAAAATATCTCATACTTTGGATAAATTTTTTATAAAGTAATTAAAAAAGCTGAGCAAAAACCCTCCTCCTCCATTAATATTATTTTACATTAAACTGTAATCTGGTGGTATCTGGGAGGGATCTTTCCAGAAAAAGAAAAATTAGAAATTCGTAAATATATTCCTTGTTTCAAGACTATATAAAATACTATGTTATATAATAGTTACGGAATTTTATTTTTTAACTTATATATATATTCTAAAATATTTTTATAAAATGAACTTCTTGAAAGAGTTTAGGTCTTCCCAAAACCCTTCCACCTCTTCTATGGCTGAACTCATTAGGATCTCACCAAACGCAATGAGAAAAAACCATAACAACGAATTTTCTATCTTTATATTTAAAATATAGGATCAGAAAATAATGGACTCCAAAATTATTGGGTAATTATATAATGATTAAATTACTATATAATAAAATAATTACCCAGTAATTTTGGAGTGCTTATCTGATTCTGGACAAAATCCTGACTGTTTTCTCCAGCATAATACTCGACAGCCAACCAACCTCCAACCATTTATCTTTTAAGTCTATCATCACACAGGAGCTGCGCAAACTAAAGAAATTCCTGAGTTATTAAATATTTAAATTTATACATCCATTAATGTTACGGATTTTTATTCAAGAAAGACATTATGAATATTTTATGAAAAGCATATAATTAATAGCACGCGATGGGATTATGTTTCAGCTATTGCAAGTACTAAACAGTTAGAAAGTACTCAATAAAACTTTCGGCTACAGATAAAATAAAAACTTTTTTAAAAAATCCTTACTTTTTTTCAACTAAATTCCTTAGATTTTTTTAATATATTTATAAACAACTATTTTTATGAAGAGATGATTGACAGGATTTTTATCTTGGGGGGCTGAATAATGGAAAACTAATATGTAAGCAGAAATGTATACATTTTTGTTTACAAATTATTTTTTAAATTTACAGTTCGCAAGACCGAACTCCTGACAATCTTTTCCTCATAAAAACAAGTTATTTTTATGTTTAGTTTAACACAAATTTTGGCCGATGTATGTATATATAGTTGGCAGTGATGTTTTTATAACCACTTCCAGGTGACGAATTGATATTGTTTATGAATGAAGGAATGTGTATCAAATTGACTACAATAAATCCTGTGAAGATGTGATGAGAGAACCCACTCCCACCCGGGTGCACTGACCCGGGAAGCAGAAACCCCCCCCCCCACTATGGGGTGCCATGGGGCACTGTATGCAAATATCTATGTCCCCCGGTGTCGGGTTACACTTGTCCTCAACATACATCGCCCACATCTGCCCGATTGTCTCTCGCCGCCTCTGGAGGATGAGTTGTCCGCTGGAGAGGTGCTGGAGGGATTCCCGTCTCCCTTCTTCTTCCACGACCGCAGCCTTTCGTAATTAAACTGACTGGAGTAATGGCGGTTGCTTAACGAGCGAGTATTGTTTAGCTCGCAGCCAGTCACATAAGGTCTTCCTGATCAATGGCTCCTCGGTTCATTCGTTCAATCCCGCGAACCGAGAACTATCCAAATGACTCACTGCTGAACCAAATGTCTCTATTTGCTTACCCAATAAACTCTATGTATGTCCCATGTCTCTATGTATGTGGACCCAATAAAAAACGTGATTTGAATTTGCAAATGAACGACTTATCTTAAGAACACCAGGGAAAATGAACTAATAGACCAATTGTATATACATTGGTTATTATCCCTATTCCTTGAGAACAGGAAATAATTTACTACTAACTGAAATTTCTTGGGCTCGAAACCTTTCTAATTTACCTTATTCGATAAATAATTCTATTCCTTTAAGAGAGAAAATAAAAATGGATCCAGGCAGTGGGTGCAAGTGTTGCATCAAAATCAAATTGCACATTTTTGCCGTTTGTGCAAGTGTTTGTTACTGTATACATGTCATCAAGCTAAAATTTCATAAAAATTCCTAAAAGGGTAAAATAAATAATAAAAATTTACATTTAATTAATACGAAGGCACTGTGTTTTGCAGTAGTATTTGTATCAAAATCAATGATTTTTTCAAAAATGGTTATGACGGTCTTAATGAAACTCAGTTAAATTGATATAAGTGTATGTAAAATGATTTAAGGATTTCTTGAGAAAATCACTTCTTTTTCATTCAATAATAAAAATTTCTCGATAAATACTCTTTGAAATATATATATAGTCTTTTGTAGTAAAAAAAAATTCATAACTATTACTACCTCTATTACCAATAAAAGAAACATTACTATTTTAAATTAGGTTATCCGTTATACCATTTCCCACCCTTGTAGGTCGATTTTAGGGATGAACGAACGGATTACAATTTTTCAAGTCTTCAAGTTTAAACTGTGGCCTCAAAAATGTATTAGGAGATATATAAGTATATTAAATTGTCTGTAACAGTTTGAGCGTAGCTTCTCCTAGGTAGTATCTGCTAGGAATCAAATAAATTTCTTAAGAGTAATATCATGACTCCAACGCGTGGATATCTTGATTTCCTCAAGGGAAGGCAGCTGGAAGCATTGTTTGCTCAGGGAAAACTCAAGGCCATTGGGGATGAGTGTTGGTACAGCAACGACATGTTCTTTTAAAACGCCATTGCGAAGATCCAAAGAGAGACAAAGAGTCAAGAGAACTAGAGGCGTACCCTTGTCGTTTTCACTTAGTCTCGAATCTCTCCCCTAAGACCCATCGTTTCAGCGGAGTCCCGCAATTTGGCAGGGTTGATGCCTGGGGCTCGCGACTTATTGCCCACCTCGGGGGGTGGAAGCCTCGCCTATTTTCGGGAAAGAGGAGATGAAGTTTGTCGGATATACCACTTTTTTGGTAGCGGCGACCAACTCCATTTCGCTGTTCTATTAAATATTTAAAGTGTTCTTTAAATATTCGAATTCACTTAATCCAGACAAATTGAATTATTTCGAGGCAATTCATTGTACTGCGCTTCTGGCGGATGGAATTGTTTTCTTCACAAGCATCCGATGTAATTTTTTAATGAAGCTATCCTAATAGGATATTCATGTATACACATCTCAAGCAAACATTGGATCTTGTGGACGGAACCAAATTAACTTAAGCCTTAAAGATTTTAAAATACCTAATACAGTGATCAATTTGATGAAGATGATTATGCCTCAAACATAACCGTTATTGGTAGCCAGTGAAAAGTTTATATTTAATAATAGTGTAAGTTAAAGCGATGCTCGGTTGCCTTTACTGATGCTACTCATAGCGAAATGCAAGACGAAATATGTAGAATTATAGCAGACAATAACCGGTCTGATGAAGCAAATCGAAATTAAAACCAATATATTGATATTGAGTAGAAACTTGGCCACTTATTATTGCGGATTAAAAGGCCCCGAGAGTGTTCAAAACAAAAATACTAAGAAATATCTCAATAGATTCCTTATAAGACATAGAGGACAAATCCTGCATACACACAAGACACCTGGAGTGTAGAAAGGAACCAGGAGTTACTCCTGTAATCAAACAGGAGGCATACGTTTTATAAAATCTCGGTCAGGCAAGTGGAACAATTCTCTGATTAGAGCTGATGACCAAAAAAATTATTCAGCAGACATTTCTTGAAAAAATGAGAGGACGACTCAGAAAACGCTGGATATAAGAACTGGAAGCTGGAAGACTGTAAGAAGAATATAGGCATTGACAAACTCACAAATAATATAGGACAGAAGGTTTTACAAAAGAAGAATCTGACTTCCATTTATCATAAAGGCCTGTAGTTATTAATGAAGATTTATAGTAATTTCCTAGAGTTGTTGAGTCCTTACTCTTCGCTCTCGAACACACTAGAGCCAGCCCAAGCGATCTTATCATCTATCCTCACCGCAAGACTCATTATTTAAGATCAAATATGTCATTTACAGTTCTTACAAATTTACACTTCTTACTTCAAAATATTTGATAACATTGTTTATAGGTACTTTTTATTTTTATTGTTGCAACTAGATCAATATTAGCTATACTCTCAGCTATGACCTCTTTGTTATTCAAGGGGACTTATGTCACATAATAAAATGTATTTTTCTTTCTTTAATGTGTTTCTTAATGAAGCATAGAGAATCCACTTAAATTACGCAGGTTTTTTTTGTTGGTAGATCCAAAAAAATACGAATTTTAAAAAAAATGTATTTTTTCAAATTATCTGACAACGTTTCGGCTTACATTGTAAGCCATCTTCGAGGCTATCATGAAGACGAGAAGGGACTTCCTGTCCCTAAGTTCACATATTCATGATTGAAATGAATCAAGGTTAATAATAATATCTACGGTCAAAAAAACTCCCCATTGAATAGATAAATAATTTTTCAGTACATCCATAACTTCCGAATGGGCGCAGCTTCTATTTAAAAGGAAATTAAAGTAATTTCCTATGGAATTTATTTTTAAAAAAGTAATAAACAACAATAATAAGAATATTCTTTATTTATAATAACTATATGTATATTTAAATTTTTGTACTTGTTTCGGCTTGGCTAAAGGCATTTGAGACTTCTAAGTCTGAAGCTGACATGCACACTGCCACTCCAATGCTTTGGGTGTTTAGAGTGGATTCGTGTGAACGGGATCTATGCATGTGGTTGCTTAGAAGATTTAAAGAAAAAAAAATGTTTAATGTGCAAAATAAAACAAAGATAAATAAAATAAGAAAAATAGTTTTCAATTATAATTGACTGATGTAATAGTCTACTCATTTTAATAATATAACTTTTGTAGTTATAAGAAATACCCATTCAACCATAGGAAATGGTATTCCTTAAAAAAAAATGGGTGATATATGCTGAATAAAAAAATATGTATGTAATACATACAAATATGTTTATTTATTAAATAAATAAATAAAAATAAATTTGGACGAAAAACCTTTGAAACTTCAGAAACCCAGGAACTGGAGGGAGATCCAGGGTTTTCGCGAGGAATTCCGGAAGCAGTTTATCTTCTACCACCCCCACTTCACAACCACCGACCAAGTGGGGGCTAGAATTACAGTGGGGTGTTAGTGGACCCCAGATGCCAGTAAAACCATTATGCCTCGTCGGGCCCGTCCGGACGGATCCATTTTATTTATTCCCTATTATGATTATTCTGGGAATTGAGACTGAAGGAGTTATATATATATATTTTTTTCTCCAGTCCCCTCGGCTATCTCCAGGGGCCTCTCTCGCGCGGTGCCACCACCACCACCGAACTGGAGCCTCCGGCAGCCGATTGGCTGGAGGGAATTGGCCTGGATCGGAAACCATCCGCCAGCCACCATCTCACACCCCCGACGCCCTCCTTCCAGGCCGGCGATTTATCAGAGTTCCCCAACTTTAATTAGAATGTAAGATGGGCTCTCAGAAGCAGGCAAGGGGTAATGGAGAGGGTGTTACACAGCTTACCAATCAGATTTAGAATTTGATATAATACTCCTATAAATTATTTTATTAACAACAATTATAATACCAATAATTTCGGAACATTAAAAATTCAAATATTCATATTATAATATTTAAATACAAAATTAAAGCAAACTAAGAAAATTTGGAATAGGATTTTCTGATACTTAAGAACACTAAGCTTCACAAATATCATTAAAAATTATAGTTCTGCGTTTTTGAGATCAGTGGTCTTAGCGAATGCGTAACAGAGAAACTCTGGATTCTCTAAAGCATTTAACTTTTTAGAATTAATTTTTCAATAATCAGCCCATACTTATAACTTCGCCCCAATACTTACAAAAATTAAGTTAAATTTTTATAAAGGGTTATTATAACTACCAATGAATATAGAACTATCATACCTTCTGTAATCCGTCTTCATTGGTTTCTGCAAGCCATCTTCTGTTGGCGAGCGCTTTCGGACATTGTCTATCCTCGAGGCCGAATACATGTGTTTACTGTCAATGTCTGTATTCCCGTCTACTTTTCTGTCTGGATTACAGACAGTGACAGTGAACACATGTATTTGGCCGCGAGGATGGACAATGTCCGAAAGCGCTCGCCAACAGAAGATGGTTTGAAGAAACTAATGAAGACGGGTTACAGATGGTATGATAGTTAAATTTTTATAACTGGGTAAGGTGTCTCATAAAATCAGTGACTTCTTGGTTTAAAGACCGATTAAATTGTTGATAAATGCTCACAATTTTAGTCTTATATTTATAAACTTTTGAAATTCATTAAAAATCCATTCTAGTGTGCAAATGGACAGTTTTTTATTATTAGTAGAGAATTTAAGATAGGGTTCGGTCAAGGCTAATCCGAAAAAATGCAATTTCAATAAAATGTATTTTTTATTATCTGTCGATTTTTCGGCTTACAATGTAAGCCATCCGCAAGGCTATTATAAAGGCAAAACATCCCCACCTGGATCAAATATTCATGACTGAGAACGTATCTTGGACTAACCTTGACCGAACCCCAACAATAATTCTCAACCAACTTTCTTTTTTTCATTTCACAAATATGAGTCGATTAGTCTTTCTGGCGGCAAACAAAGGACTGCCAATGTCTGTACAATGAAACGAGGTTATTTTTCAGGAGAAAAGAAGTCATAACTATCCCTTCCACCGTAAACAGCATGAAGTTGTCTAGAAAAGTTGTAGTTTCGGCTGACATCCTTAAGGAAGCGCCCTCTCTCTTATCTGAGCGAAGGATGCCTCTTCTAAGGACTCTATCAGGAGGACACAAAGAGGACGATACGAACTCGGATCCAAGAGAAGCTACCGCCGACAATACAGACTATCGCCATTTCTCAAGGGCTATCTACATCTCTTATCGGGGGAGCGGCGCGTCGCCACCGTCCTGTCTCTCTTCCCGGGCGCTCTGGAGGCAGGAGGAGCGGAATAGAAGAGAAACAGAGAGAGAGAGAGGTTGAGAGAAGAAAAACCCAGATTTACCGTTGTCTTTATCTCTCCCGAAATAAGTTTCCCGAGAGTAATGTCTCCTCGGACCCCTCTCTTCGATTCTCTCTCCCCCCCTTTTTCTAGTTTATGTCCTGTGCCCGCCCCGTCCTCCATGGCTTCACAAGGATATTTGTGGAGAAAAAGGAAGTACTACATTCATTATTGATAATGGTCACTGGGAGCCCCCCATCCACCACCCTCAACCCCCGCCAACCGACCCGATTTTAATAAACGGCTGCTGACCGGGCACTTCTTCCCCTACCCACCCCTTTTTTTTTTTAATTTTATGTGTTTCTTGAGATCTGTATCATTCGGATCTTTATCACTGCAAGAAAAAGAATCGCTTTTATTGGGGGTACTTAGAATGGCTACTGTTGCTTCTTCAATGCCTACTATATTTATTGTTATTTTTACCCTCTTACATAAAAAATCTTATTGTGTAAAGTTATGATTCCATGAGTCCAAAGCACAGTTTATTTTACGGTAGGAGATAGGAAAATAATTTCACAATTTCAGTTTTGTGATTACCTGACTTCAACATACCTACCGAATTCACAAGAGAACCAGAAAACTTCCCATTTTTTGTAGTGAAGTAGTTGTATTGCATTTTTTGTTTTTTTTAGTTATATCAAAACAGATTTCAAAAAAAAAATCTAACTAAAAAATGAAAATTTAACTTTAAAACTCATGGTTGGAGGTTCGTTGGCCGTCGATTATTAAGGTGGAGAAATTAGTCAGGCTTTCGGCAAAGGATCAGTAAAATTAAATACTCCAAAATTGTTAGGTAATTATTGTATTATTGCTGACTTTTCGACTCAACTTGCAAGTTATCATCAGAGTGATCGTGATGTCTGGAGAGATCACATCTCAGAGTACAGAACTTTACTTTAAAAATCATGTATCATATCACATTTTATATTATTTGATTTTCATAGTAATCACATCAATAAAATAATAACAGAGCAAAACTGATTCGAAAGTTAACTTTATCAGACTAATATTTATTAATATAAAATACAAAAAAAAAAAAAAAAAAATTGATTTCCAAATAAAAATGAATTAAAAATGATAATGACAATTATATTCGTCGGAAAAATAAAAATATAATGAAACAACACAAACTAAAAATATACTTGACGAAAAAACTATTTCTTCCAGGTTTGTTTATAAACCTAGTCACTAAATTGGAAAAGTTTTTAGTTCAAAAAGCATTCAGAACTCTCAATCGAAGGTTTTTATTATTATTTGGGACTAATTACCTCCCTTACTTTACCTTATAGTAAGGTAGGGAAATTGTACTGAACGATTTAAAAAAAAAAAAAATACACTTTTTTTTTTTTACAATTTTATACATTTTGAGCTCTCTAAAAGCAAGAAAAAAGTATTAATTTTAATTCATCCGATTGTATATACGTGTTACACTTGTCTATGTAATTGCCAGAATGCCCATTTTAAAGAAAAAAATAATATTTTTTTCGCCAGAGACATCTGGAGAAAAACGCTCTAATTATTTTAATAAAATTCACCCTAAATGTGCACAAAACTCATCCAGCAGACAAAATTTTATGTAGCTAATACCTGAGGTTAATATTTAAAAAATTAAGACAATCGCAAAACTTTGTAAAATTGTATTTACTTAATCACAAATGTAGCACTTAAATGTATTACAAGTTTTAAAATAAAATCCCAGTTTTGAGACTATTAACTTATGAGTAGACAAAAGAGGACCCAACAATATATATATTTCAAAATATCATAGTGAAAGTTTTGAAAATATACTTTTTGACAATTATCCCATACTTCCAATAATGGAAGATGGACACAGGAATCTTATCGGGATCTTCCTTTGAAGTAGCAGTAAAAAGTAACTTGTGCTTTTATAATTAATACTAAAGAATACTTATAAATTGTCTTGATGGATGGGGTGGGAGCCAAGGAGCTGTGGGTTTGAGACATCGCCAGGGGGAATGGCGTGCTGGAAGTTGGTCCCCCCCCCCCCCCAGATTGGGGTGAGATACAGCCAAGTTCCAGGTTCGTGCATCTGAACCTCACTGAACCACACTGCAATTATATGATACGACTTGTGACAGCATCAGTATATCGCCATGGACTCTTATAATTTCGCATTTTTCTATCTATAGAAATGCGTGTAAAATTTAAAAAAAAAAAAATTCTTAATTCTCTAAAATAATGTAACATAAATATAAAAGCGGATTTGCCTTGGAGAAGTCAACCGATTCTCACTAATGTCATGACGAGATTTTTTTTTTTAAATTTCAAAAGATCTTAACCGATCCAACAATCGAGATGCTAAAATTCAGTTTATTCAACACTATATATACATACAATTACATAAGTATATATCCTACCATTATCAAAAATTTTCAAAATAATGAAATCAAGTTCGGTATTTTAGATTATTTTTGATAATTGTAGGATGAGTTCATGGGATGTGTGGTTTAAAGGGAGACCAAGAGATTGTATCTTAACACCTTCGATGTAAATATTGTTTTAAAAAAAAGAATAGAGCGTATGGTCGTAGGTTGAGAAAGCGTTGGTTCGCCTGTAGGGTGAAATGATTTTTTTTTTTTTTTTCAGAACGCGTACATTAAAGAAATAACCTTAACCGAACCCCAACAAAATCTATCACTAGTGCATTAAGGAAGATATTTATTAGTAATTTGGAGTGCTACATAGGCATTCTTGTTTTTAAAATATGGAGAACAAATTCGGTATTTAGGATTATCATTTAAACTGTCGAATGAAATAGATTTTGGTAAAATTAGATGGAGTGGAGGAGGGGATTAAAGAGAGGCAACAGTTTATAATATAGTTATCTTAGTTTTTATGAGTTTGGAGTTATGAAATTGTTTGTAGAACATATAAAAACAAAACAAATTTCATAATATTTATGTTCTATAACATTTAAATAAATATTTATGATATGTATGTCAATGATAGCTGACAAAACATCCTCTCCTATTCCTAACTCACCAGTATATAGCCAAGTTCAGTGGTCCCTTTCCTTCTTCACTCATTGGTCTATGAGGGTTATAAGATATAATTATCATCTACTCTCATTTATTTCCGTCCTTATGAAACATTGTAAATATGTTTAATTTACGTGGCTCCTGCGTGACAGACCTCCTTACCTATTGACCTAAAATATGTAATGTAATCTATCTGAAAAATCAGAATCACATCACCACAAAAAATAAAAGGTTTCAAAATCAGAAAATAGAAACGGACCAAAATGTCTGCCTGATATACGCCATAAATGAAATTTCTTGGAAGTCCTAAATAGATAATACTTGGACACCGACTATGCACCCAAGAGCACCAAACAGCTGCACTAACCTGGTGCAATTTTACAAATGTATTATACACTATGTATTTTGTCCTTTTTGTTTCTAGTATTATCTCTTAGGAGTATCAATTATTTTTGTTGATTACTCAGAAAGTCTCAGCGAACTTAATTACCATCTGCATTCTATTTACTAAATTTTTAATTAACCTGCCGTTTTAAAGTTACATAGAGGAAAATGTATTAAAAATATACTGAAAAAATTTCATTTTAATAAAATTTATTTTAAAGTTTAAAACTATGCTTTAAAATATTAATGATTTACTCAATAATAACATTGTAATTAATTATTACTGCATTAACTCAGAATTAATTTATATACGCAAATATACAAGCAATATCCATTAGTATTCATATAATGGAACCATTTTTAAATTTCTGAAATTCAAATTTTAAATGTTAAAACTTGGTAACCCCATTACTGAGGAATTTGCTAAGTGTAAACATTTCTTCTTAACTTTTTTTTTTTTTGCTATCGTAGATGATGGTTGAATTTTCAATATTAAATATTTAAAAATCAAGAAAGCATTGGTTGATTTTATACTGAGGCGTTATGTTACAAAACGTTATCACCGGTGATTCTGCATAACAAAAAAACACCCCATTATCTATATTTAAGGTTATCTAGTGCCTCTGCATCCCCCTGTGATAAGGTAAAGAGCAATCAAGGTCGTATATGACCCAGGTAGTAATATCGGTATCTGAGACAATTCCAGGTTTTCACACATATACTTGACAATGGTATACGGCGGAGAGACGGTGGCAGTTTGGGGAGGGGGCAAGTCGTTCCTCTCCTCGCCACGAGGAAGCGCCACTGAATTTCAGGTCAATAAATCCACTAAGCCCCGCCCCCTTCAACCCCCCCCC
>KZ807085.1:413849-439326 GCA_000696205.2 Oncopeltus fasciatus
GTCCTTGTGGTGTAATGGATTAATTTGCATTCCAGCCCGGATAGCAGGAGGTCCAGGTTCGATTCCTGGCGAGGACAGATAGTTTTTTATTTTCTGTTCCCTCTCATTAATTGTTTAAAATTTACGTGGGATTAAAAACCACAACAAAATAAAATATTTCTAAAATATAATGATGAAGAGCATTTCTATGTTGAACAAATTGACTAATTGTTAAATTTAATTATCAGGGGAGAAATTGCTCAATTTATTTTTCAAAAATGTTTGAAAATAAGTCCAAAATCTAGAATAAAAAAAAATGCCTTTCAGTGTCTAAATTCCGCATTAATAAATTTTAAAAGTTATATTAATGCGTCAAACATTTTATTTTTAATATAAACAGTCTGAAAAACTTGAGATTTAAAATTAAAACAATATTGTTAAATTAAAAAGGATAAAAATATTGTCTATTATAAAATTGAGATTGACAAAAGGCTTAATAATTGTTTGATGATGTATTAAACTTATATTTATTTATTTTCTTATAAGAATCGTTTAAGAAATAAATTATTTATTTTTTAATAGATATATAACATTTTCATTGTATTAACAGTAAACGCCAATAAACGTTTCTCTAATCAAAAAGGTTTTTTCTAATTGTTCATGACGTTAGACTCATTGAAATTTTGATCTTATTTAATTATAATAATGCCTTATTTTATCTTTATTATGTTTAGTCCCTATTATGTTTCCATAACACTTATTTTTTTGTAAATATCTGTGCAATAAATTAACTGTAACTTTGACTATTAATGTATGTGTGTATCATTTATAGTAAAATATGGTATATAGACAAGTTCATTTTATTATTCATGGATACACATCTTTTCGTAGATTAAAGTTCATATGGTTTTTTTATTTCTTGTTTCTGTCATTTTTAACGGATTTCTCTTAATTTAAGATGGCCGAAGAAATGAAGAAATTTCCAATCAATTAATGCAAGGGAATAGAATAAAAAATCTAACTCTCCCAGCCAGGGCTCGAACCTGGTTCTCTTGATTTCCGTGCAAGCGCGTTATCCTATAACGCTACCGCGATCCAGATTCGAGCCCTGGCTGGGAGAGTTAGATTTTTTATGTGTTCTCTTGCATTAATTCATTTAAATTTACGTGGGATTAAAAACCACAAATAAAATTAATAGTTATAAAAGAATTTCAAATAGTCGCATCACAGTATAAACGTGAATAGCTTGATTTCCTTGAGAGAAATCTGCTAAAATAAAAGAAATAACCATGTGGGTTTTAGGTGGACGAATGAGGAATGTCCGTGACGAATGTGAGTCACCGGCCGAACCCATGGACCATACATCAGCAAGAACCGCCCACGCACAGCTGTCGCGATCTAGCGGCTGGAGCAGTGAACTGCTCGGAAGTGGCGCTTTGTCCCTTCAATAGCAGGGGGGGTGGGGGGAGGAACTGTTATCGCACAAGTCACAGACAGCACTGATAACAGTACCGGTCACTCTCTGATTTGTTGTAGAACCCTTCCCCCTCTCCGACCGTGCTCTTACAAGCCCACACACACCCGCGCGCGCGCGACAAATAGCGCTCCGTGTCGCTGGGAGAGACGCCCCGAGAGATATATAATATTTAACTGACTGGGGGTAGTTTGTCATCCGGAGTCGCAGAATAGAATGGAGCAAAGTTGAATGTAGGCAAACAAGTAGCCTGTGAAATCATTTGTACGGCTCCGTCAACATCGTCTAGCCCTATAACTCACTATAACTTGGCTTATTCAGGGACTCTCTAGGCGATATATAACACTCACGAGGGAAAACGAAGAAAAATCCCTCTCCTGTAATATGCTCGTAGGCTGCCCCATTTTTCAGAAGTCGGAGTAAATCAAGTGAGGAACTTTCTGAATTTCTCTTCCGAAGAACAAATACCAGTCCTTCCAGTCCTTTTATTAAGACTTCTTGTCCTCTCTTGATATACTCTCAAAGGACATTTCCCCTATCTTAAGCCTGGCCGAGGAGGAATAACTTTCTTTTTTCTTTTTTTTACATTAAAAAATAAGAGCATAAAAAAACTGTGCAAATATTATCTTCTATTCATACTCCTGTGGTTTTATGTGCACCATTGTTTAAAAATAATCCTAGTATCGAACAGCAATTTTTCATTAATTACAACTCCAAAAAATTTCTTTTTCTTTCTCTCAAAATTTCTATTTTGAAGGCTGTCACGTTTGGAAATAAAGATAAGGGTAAAAGTAACTCAAAACCAGAAAACTTTTGACAAAATTTTACAAAATATAATTGGAATTTGCTCCGGTAATTTTGAATAATTCTTTATCAAAAAACCTTCCATGATAAGGAAAACCTTCATGACTCACCAGACTGTAATAACAAAAATTAAAATCTAATAAAAAAATTTATTTTAAAAAACTGAAATTTATTAATTCTGTAATTTGGCTTTTGAGAAACCCCCAATGCTGACAGTACAAGGCCATTAAAACTTTAATTTTCAAAACCATCTATAAATTTAAAAAAAATAGGAAACAGGATTTATTGATAAAGGGAGCAAAATTTGAAAGATGCAGATATTAACCTTAGAAAATTCTCAATATTTTAAAATTTTAACTCCATAGAAGGGGCTAAATCAAGATCAAGAGGTAAATTTTTATAACTATATTACATTTGGTGAGGAATGAATGAAATATAAATAAATCACAAGGCCCACTGCATAAGTATGCTTATACTTCTGCAGTGTGCTCATTATCTTCACCAAATTGGCACCAACCCCACATCCTGAAGTATGGCGGTCTGGATGTCGCATGAATTTTAAATTTTCAACACTAAATTTAGCCCTCTCAAAATTAATGTATCAATATAGATATAAAATAAGGCCCAAAATTTAACTAAATTCAACCGTTTACCAGAGTTTTCATTCATTCAGCATCTGAAACATTTTTTTAATATAAATCTTACAATATAATTATTTATTTTATCCTATAAATACAACATAATAACACAATAAAATAATATTTATGCCATGGGCTATTTATTTATTCTTCTAAAATATAATAATTGAATGAGATAACTGGCTGGTCCTTGAGGTGTAATGGATTATTTAGCATTCTAGCCCGGATAGCAGGAGGTCCAGGTTCGATTCCTGGCGAGGACAGATAGTTTTTTATTTTCTGTTCCCTCTCATTAATTGTTTAAAATTTACGTGGGATTAAAAACCACAACAAAATAAAATATTTATAATTAAAANTTTTTTAATTAAGATGTATTTAATTAACTTAATAATAATGATAAGGAGAACAATTAATTCAATAAAACTTAAACAAATTTGATCTGAATATTTTCACATTTTATCAGTGGACTAAATTTTTATGCTTTTATCTTTCGGTGAGTTTACTTTCTCATTTAATTATGTACTTTTTCTTAATTGAAGATCATCTATGATAATCATTAAACTAAATTGTTTTAATTATAACGTAATCTCCTTTTAAAACTAATTTATGTTATTAAAATATGATAGTGATAAATAATCTGTAGGTCTTTTAAAAAATTATTAAAAATAGAAAAAATAAAGAAACCTAACAAACAATTATTCAAAACAGATAACTTTAAGTGTATTCCGAACAGCTTGTAATATAAACAAAAAAAAAACTGGAGCAGAAAAAACTATCACAGAATCTGGGGGCAATAAAAAATCAAAGCCGAGGTGAGAAGCAAGCAGGGTGTACTAGCCAGGGTGAAAACGTCAGGCACTTTACGAGCCAGTAAATGACCCCATAAAGAGAAGAGGGTCATAAACTAACGCCCTCTCCCTCGTCGCCGGCTGATTTTACTACCTTTTTACAAGGCCATAAAGAGGCCGAGGGAGGTCGTAGTAGTGGACTCCCGGTTGTGGCCTTGGCCGACTCAAAGGCGGGCCTTTTTATCAATGGGATACGCTTGGATCTGAAGCCATCATCCTTACACCTGCCTTCCTTAAGAGCAAGCCAATAGGATCGGTCACAACCAGGAATCAATAAGAGAATAGGAATCCATCAACATACACATACAAGCAATTGGACTTTCCCAAAAGCATTTACATCGGCTGATGGGACGTCACTATTTCACGATGGTAGGTGCCATAAACGCGTTTTTGGTAATTTCCTTTACCAATCCTATCCATTCAAGAAGACCAAAATTCTGCTCAGGATAAACGTAAGAATTAAACTAGACATAATTAAAGATTACTATAAAAAAAGAAAAGAAAAAGACTAGATGACTGAACTTTACATACATTTATCTTTACTTGTTGAGCGCTTTCAGAATCAATGATTCCATCTTCGGAGCTCATTCACCTTATAAGGAGTACTCCTGCCTTGGCAGCTCTACTGCTGGTACTGCTAGAGATTACCTATACCTACCAAGGCAGGAACACAAGAACTGAAAGGAGACCGCGTGCCGAAAGTGGAATCACTGATTCTGAAAGCGCTCAGCAATTAGAGGAAAATATGTAATGAGTACGAAGTATTGGATATTATATGTTCAAATGGAGAGTTTTGGAAATATGAACTTAGGGACAGGACGTCCTCTCTCGTCTTCATGATACCCGTTTCGGCGTAACGTGTAAGCCATCTTCAGGGCTGTCTATCGTGAAGACGAGAGAGGACGTCCTGTCCCTAAGTTCACATTTCCATGACTCAGAGGAAATTAATGATTAATATCTGTTTATCTTATATAGATATAATATATATGTGTCTATTCGATGTTTCATTATTATATTCGGACCGAATTTCAAACGTAAATCAATTTCTATGAAAATGAGGGTCTGGGTTCTTGTAGGAGTAGCAGGAAAGCATGTAAACGAGGAAACATTTCAGTAGAAAAACAATGTAAGAACGAATTCTCACCTCTTCTGTTTATCAACAGCTTAAAGGTTAACTCTAAACAAAATTAGAATGGAAAGTCTCTTTTCGCAACACGATTTCTTGGCATATCTGAATAAGTCCGAACCATGCTCACATGCTCAAATTCAATACACACCCCACTCGTGCTGACCACCATGATAGTGCATACCTTTATGACCGCGAGAGCCCTCACTCTCAAGACAGCGGGACCATTCACTCTCATGATAGTGACAGATATCTTGGCAATGAAAGCATTCACCCCCTCCCCCCCCCCCTCCCAACATTCATGACGAAGTAGGGGGAGGTCAAAACGGACGACATCGCGTGTCAATAGGCATTCACTCCACAAACGACATTCATTCAAGAAGCACTCATGATATGTCAAGAAGTTAATCGAATGAGTCCTACAAGGAAATAAATGTCTCCATGAAAAAATTATCAAGCTTTTTCATACTATTTATATTATTATTTTTTCCCTTAGATGCAAGTATTTAATAATTAATATTAATGATAATTAATTCCTTATACGATCTTTATATTATTGAAACATGCATTCGATACAAAATGACAAAGAAATATTGATTATGATTCACTCTATCTTAATTATGATTCGTAACGAATTCCAACATGAAAAATAATGAAACCATATTCTGTATTTGGTTTTTTTTCATAAATCGTTCAATGAACTCGTTAATGGCTGCATTTGTTGGGGTGGGGGGGNCACACACACACACACACACACACACACACACACACACACACACACACACACACACACACACACACACACACACACACACACACACACACACACACACACACACACACACACACACACACACACACACACACACACACACACACACACACACACACACACACACACACACACACACACACACACACACACACACACACACACACACACACACACACACACACACACACACACACACACACACACACACACACACACACACACACACACACACACACACACACACACACACACACACACACACACACACACACACACACACACACACACACACACACACACACACACACACACACACACACACACACACACACACACACACACACACACACACACACACACACACACACACACACACACATATATATATAGTCACTTCCGTGTATCTTTTTCAATCAGTCAAAATCAATGAACACAGACTAAAATTTTATACTGAACAGGCCCTAAAGGAACTATGACGCCACCATTGATATAATTTAGCAGATCTTCAACAATCCCATATCGATGAGTAACAAATTTTAATTGTCGCAAGCGTTCCCAAGCCTAAAGTTAAAAAAAAAAAAAATTATAAAATTCCGAACCGTTAGAAGCGTTTTTTAACGACCCAAACCATTCAGGGTAGGGGGTTCAGAAAAAATCAAGTAAAAATTTCTAATTAGCGAATTATACAACATGATAGACGTATAATGTAAGCTTCTAATATTTGTAATCTATATAATTTTTCATGATAAATACACTCATTTATGTCTACATCAATGAAATGGGAGAAATCGTCGTAATTCAGTCTGATTACGCATGACAGATTTTTTACTCTGGAATAAAATTAATTTTGAAGGGTTGATGTTGTACGAATGATGTTCTATGAAGTTGTAAGAGATCATACTGACATGACTGACAGATGTTTAGAAATCGGTGGTCTTCGTGGAAGGAACGATGAATGAGAACTTTAAGGACCTGTAAAAAATCCCTTTAAAAAAAGCTCAAGATCATTGAAGGAGCTCCCGTGAGAGCGGGGTAAAAAATACATATATATATTTGGTGTAAGTCAGCTGACTAAGGCGGGTCCCAGCTGGTCGTAAAATCTCTCGACACCTCCATAAACGAGAGGACGGGGACCGACCTTGAGGAAGCCGGACCCAAACAAACCATAAACGCGGCTATTAACCGCTCCCCTGATTGTAATAAACAGCTGACTCCCGAGTCCTGAGAGTTCTCTCGACTGCCGACAGAGCGCTCTGCACGGTGCACCGCTCTAGCGCTTTCTAGCGGCAACAGGCTCAACCCTCTCCACCCCCGATTCCCTCTCAAATTTAAAAACACTGCAAAGTCTGCCAACTTTCATAAATCAGTCACTATGGGCTTCATAAGTTTCACTCATTCACATATCCATTAATATATACTTCAATATTTTTGTTTCTCAATGTTTATTTAATATAACATTTCTGGAATACTGGTATTCCTGAACTATTAGACTAAGTAATTAGGGTTTTAGTGTAGGGACACATTGTTTCTCTGGAACATGTGTCCTACACTAAAATCCGGGGGGAGACGCCGGGCCTCGCCTCCTTAGAAATAAATTGCGGTCGGAATGGCAGTTCACTAAAAAAGAAGTCAAAATGCTTGACTATTTCATATTGACATCACGAAATTATTAACAGTCTCGGCGCCAGATACAGTAAGTTTTATCCTATAATTTTCGTAAGCATGTTGTTTTAAAGGGAATAACAAATAATTATTCCGGGAAATTGATGAATTTCACACTAACTTTGAATAAACAAACAGAAGCAAATTTTAACAATATTGACAAGTACTTATTCCAATTTTGTTCAAGGATTCTAACCAATTTATTCAAGCGAACCAGTTTCAAAGCTATATGAATACAAATTGCAGTGTCCTACTCGGAAATGCGAAGTCGAAAGTGGGGTTAAATTAAAATTTGTAGAATTATAAATGTTTTTAAATATAACACGGTCAAGACCTGAAGAATAATTTCGAATATTGCTGAAGGCCTACTCCTAATTATATATACATCACTTAAATAAATATGTTTTAGAAAAATGAAAAAAAAATTTCTTAACCCAAATCAACGCAAATTACTTCAAAATGTAAGAATATATAAATATTATAGCCTGTACTTAATGGTTTTACATTAAAAATTTGAAAAAAAATATTTCTGCAAAATAATATTCATTCAAAATTTTTTTCTTAAAGCTATATTATCAAACCATATTTATTATTGGCAATCAGCCAAAAATATCATTGGAACTGTTTACTTCAATGTTATATTCTAAGTTTTTATGAACTTATTTNTATCCCGATATTTGCATTACATAATTAAAATATTTTGTGAATTAATTGAGCTTTAGCGAATAAGCACACATTATAAATATTATTTAATATTTTTAGATTAGTTATATGAAAGATTCTAAACAGGAAATTTAACTTTAATGATGATTTCACTATAACTTTTCTTATACATTTACAACGCAGACACATGCATCGATCAACCCAAATATATATTTATATAAATTGTTTTTATACAAAATTAGTTACTGAAAAATTAAATAGATCATCTTATTCTCAATACTTCTGCTAATTTTTTATACTTTAGTGTATTTTGAAGCTATTAAATGCATAAATCAATTTTTTTTTTTTTTTAATTTATACTTTCTTTTGGGTCTTTTATGTTTACTTCCTTCTTATATTCTTCATGCTACTACACTTCTACTGTGAAATTATATGTGCTAGAGAAAGCAGAGTTATATTTTATAAAAATAAAAACTAGAAAATTTCAGTTTTTAAAATATTTTCTTAAATCTTTTTTATTTATTTGTCTTTAAAATTTCCCTTGTAATATCAATTTTATGAATAATACTAGTCAGGCAATGTTCAATAAAATACCCCTAAGGAAAGGCATTGTTTTGTAATTTCTTTTTTAGCAAAAAAAAAAAAACTAGACTCTAGAATATACATTACTATATTATAAGGATTAAGTGACTGAATATATACATGTATTAATTTTTTCTTTAAATAAATAGGAAAGAATAAGAAACCTTGAAACCCAGAAGATAACGAAACGTAGCGCATTCTCTCGAAAAATGAATGAACTACAAGCTTCACAACCAATACTTATTCCGCGGCACAAAGAGATACTTTGAATGTAGAAATCATTAGACTTCCAATTTCAGATAAATTTAAACTAATAAACTAATAAATATGACCTGTGATATATTATTTTTTCAAGAATAAATAAAATGATAATACACATTTCTCAGTAAATAGTAATAAAATTTTCAAGTATTTTGACACAAAAATATAATTAATAACTTAGAAAAACGATAAAAAAAATTCGTAAATTATGATTAAATACAAAAAAGAACAAAAAAAAACTTCATCATTACATACTTACTAAAAGTTTACATCTGAACCTTGAATTAAGAGAAGTATATCATTTGTATTTTGAAACTAACTATTTATTAACAAACGAGGGATTTCATGTGATAGTATTTTTTAAAGCAGTAAGCCTAATGTAATATACATTCAATCAGGTGCTAAATGGACAAAAAATCTTAATTGGCTTTTTGAAACTCTAACCTATTCTCCATTTAACATTTTTTTTCTTCACTTTCTAATACAAATTTATTTAACAATAAATTATGTATACTCAATTAAGATATCATTCTAATACATTTTAAGTACACATGAACAAGATCAGAATCAATAGCCAATAAACTGCAAAATTGACTGATTTATTTGACATATTTTTAATTAAATTGTTTTATTGATTATAAATAATATAAAATGCTTAATTCATATTATTTTATAAAATANATAAAATATTTTTTACATTAAAAAATTAAAAAAAACAAAAAACAAATATTATTTTATTATCATTTAGTTACAGTTGACTGGCCATAATTACAACATGTAATTTATTAACTAATACTAGCACGATTAATTAACATAGTTAAATAATAATCTGGCTATTATTTATAAAGCCTCAACTATTTAACTATTTTGTAATTTTATGTTTAGGTTAACTTTAGATTATCTTGGAGATCTTTAAGTTTAGTGTACTCTGTTATGAAATTTAGGAGTATCATTAATGAATTATGAATAATTATGCAGTTATTTTTATTTTTCGAAAATATTCCTTCCAATTATTTTAAGTAGATATTCGAATATGCAATAAAATACAAATATAAGTTTTTATTTAATTAAAAAACAATTGTTTAGCAACAATTGAATAGTTATTTATTCAAAGCAATAAAAAATAGTACAATAATATGATAATAAAAGAAAGAAAAATCAATACATTTTAGTGTAAATCGTCATGAAAAATTAACAAGTACTACATCAGAGCTATCTTGCGGAGAAACTTCCAACTACCAGGACCTTACAGTAGAAGCACACAGAAACATCTGCAGGGTTACAAAAATATTTAAGACCTAATTAAGAAAAGCTTAGATATCACGCAGTCAGAAAGAAAATATGTATAGAGCAGCCAAGTGGTTTTCATAGTATAATATATTTTTTCAGAGAATTGATCAGATAAACTATTGAATTTTAATTTTAAATTGAATTTATACTGCATCATTGCCAGTTATCATTATCATTTATTATGTTTATAATAAAACTACTAAGTAAAATATTAATCATAACCTCAATTGTTAACTTTTTTAATTGAAAGAAAAAATATATGTGTACTATTGCCATGAGTTAATTAATCAATAAATATTGCGATTGAATTATCAAATTTTTTTAACTTACTTTATGGTAAATATAAAAATTAAATGATCTGTTAAACAGTTAAGTTTGGCAGTACTCTACTCTTGATTTTATATAACAGTAAATTAAGCCATTTTAGCAGAAAATTGAATTATAAAAGTAAATTTACCAACCCTTTATTAATATGAATAAGAATATCCCCGAGATATAGTTACAGGTAAGTTATAGAATTCAAAAATGCATATCTCGCAGAAACGCTAGTAAAACTCACCAATTGTGAGAACATTCTAATATGTATCTTGTTAAAGTAAGTTTCAATATGTAACTGACTATAGCTTATTTTACATATTCTTCTGTTGAAAAGGTAATTAAAATTTTGAAAGAACCAGTTGAAAGAGATGTTAAGTATTCCTTTTAGAGTAATGTATTATATTTCAATAAAAATATTATAATAATAACGAAAGTAAATAATCAAAAAACTGTTTATACGAAAAACAGGTTTTTATCAAGAACAATTTAAAAATATGTTGGCTTAGCTGTTAGCGGATACTTAAAAACGTGAGATGTTAAACAAATTGAAAAAAAAAAAAAAAGAAATGGTACAAGAAACATTGTTATATGATCAAAGATATCAGGGGTGGTAAAGGGAACCTCAAGAAAAGGAATTATTAGTTTCAGTATCATCAGCTAAGATTAAGTCAGGAATAGCTACCAATGACAACTGTAAAAATAAGTTGAAAAATTAGTAAATATGTCGTAATGAAAACATATCCCGATATTTGCATTACATAATTAAAATATTTTGTGAATTAATTGAGCTTTAGCGAATAAGCACACATTAGAATGTTTATTTTTTTAATTTGTTCTTAATCCAAGTCAAAATTGTAAAATAATACTGATCTCACACGTGAAAGACTTCTTTTTCGAATAGAGAAGGGAAGGCGGTACGGAAGTCGATAGTACTTCGATCTAGCGGAGAACTCCGGAACTCCGACAGGGGAAGCTCGGTTAGTTCTCTCTGAGGCCACTAGATGGGGACTCTGTTGGCGCTCCCCGGCAAAATGGGACCCGCCTGTTGTCCTGGCAACAGGACTGCCGCCTTCTACCCCTCCCACTAGTCGCCGGCACCTACCCACATTAATGGCTCCCTCGTCTTTTTTTCCCTTACTCCACACACAGTCGGACGCCGCTACCCTCCCGCGTGCCAGTCGGTTCTTTTAATATTTTTTTTACCGTCGACGGGTAGGCTCACAGCACCTAGCTTCCCTTCCCGCAATAAAAATAACTATTCTACCCCAATTTAGGCTCGGATTTACAGGCCTTTTACTTGTCATATCTGACTTTTAATGCCTCAGTATTCTCTTTATATTCATTTTAAAAAAATAATCACTTAATTAAATTCTTCCTTTAATTCACACCCTACTTCACTGCCCTGAAATTAAAATTTCATAATCTAATAATAAATTAAACTGAAAAATGCTTAAAGCCTGTTTTAGGGAAAATAACGCACTGAATTGAATAGCATTAAAAAAGTCATTTGTTTATACTGAATTTTCATTAATTCTGAGAGAAAGTTGAAGCCACGATGACACAAAAATAACTTTAGATAAATTTATGAATTGTGTTTAATTTTAAATTCATTTACCAACTATATTTTTTCACAAGTGAATGGATATAGTTTTGTAAGGAGCAACGAAATTAATATTAGGCTTCGGGTTAATAGAATTTATTTTTTTCATAATTATCTACCTTATTTAAGCTGGCTATTCAGCCAAGACATCAGTTAAGACATCAGTAAATTCTCAAAGAAACTGTCGAAAAATAATCTATTATTCAAATGACATTAATATTGAGTAACAAGGTTGGGCACAGCTGAATCAAATCTCTTTCTTCAGTAGGTAATATATTTTAAAATTACAAATTTCTTGAAATAGAAACGAATTTTAGTTTTTGTGCTCATATTTTTATACATGATATTTATTTGTTAATGCATCCTCATCTTGTTTTATTTACAAGCAGTTTTATAAATTATTGATCTTAAATTAAAAAAATAATATATTTTAATCTTATTTCTTTCTCAGTTGCCATATTTCATTTATGAATTGGTTACTAATAATTCTGAGCTTTAATCTAGGTACAGATCAGTAAAAGTGGATTCCTTGTAATTTTAACTTATTCTTTATATAAAGTTAACCTCATTTTATTTGTAGGTGTATATGTTTATTTGCATCAATTTAGTCAATCACTTATTTTATATTATTTGAAAACTAACAATTAAAGACTTTTAGCGAATGAGCAAATGAGAAATAAAGTTGAGATAAGCATTAGCTTACTGTTTTATAGTAAAATTTAATAACACATGTCAATTAAATGCTATATCTTGCGTTTATCCATTAAAAACATTTGTTGAAATTTTCGATAGGAAAAGAGGAATTTGCGACTAACGTTTATATATTTCCATTAAATGGCATTTGTCTATACTTAGGGAAAATTTTGGAAATAAAATAGTGGTAGCAAGTACGTTATTTTTATTTATTTAAGGGTTATTAACAGAAAGCAAGAAAAAGGTTCTCTCAGAATATATTTTGCTCCTAGCATGACTGAATCAATGGAAATCTGTTTGCTCTGTCAACATGAATGAAGATGAAGAAAATAAATTATTTAAAAAAACAGGGAATATTAAACTTAGTACATGTTATGACACTTAATGAAGTGATCAAAAAATAAATATTGTATGATTAATTTGGACAGTATTAGTTATAAGCCTAAATAAAAAGTTTTTAATATCTACCTTATCTACCTTTCAAATGAAAATATAATTACTAACAAACTCCATCAAACATATGAAAGAATAATTATCAAAGGTACATGGTTAAAAGGACTTCATAAAAAAAAAGAAGGTTTTCATTTATTTAATTTTGGTCTTAGTATCAAAAATATTTGTCAATTAAATAACTGTTGCTCAAAATTTAAAAAATATGCATACGTGTGTAATGGTTAAAGTTCCATGGAGAAATAATTTTGAGAAGGCTATATATTTAATTTAATTTTAATTAGAACTCAACTTGTTCAATGGAAATATTATTCTTGTGAATAATATTGAATTTAAAATTTGTTAAATGTTTGAAAACAAATTCCTCAAGAGGAATTATTTTTTGGAATGGCTACAACAATTGAAATGTTCAGAATATAAAACTTTTCTAAATGTGACAATTTACAACATTAAAAATATATAAGTACAAAACACTCCCTACTTTATTTTTTATGATGATAAATATTTCTTATATGCAGAATCGTTCTGTAAATTTTCTTCCAAAATATATCTTATATAAATATATCTTATACAAATATATCTTCCAGAATATATCTTACAACAAATATATTATGAATAGTTGAGTATGATATGTATTCATTTATTCTAAACTGACATTTTTACATATCTATTTCATCATCTTCTCAGTTAATGAGCCATCTTTAGAAAGATAACAAAAACACTTGACTCAAATAGTGCTAATTATATGAGTCGGATTAATAGTATCAATTTTAGGTTTCTTAAGTCTGGAGACCGCTCAGGTCAGGTTTTTATCGACGAAATGCATTTGCGGCCTGCCAAATGCCATGGGTGTATAGAATAGGGTGGTTACCAGTCAAACCCTGCATGTTCCTATTCAATTGAACGTGGTTTATAAATAATAATACACACAATAGCAAAACCATATACAAAAAGATGGAATTTAATGAGTATATTATATCGATTAGAAGGAGGAAACTTAAAATTTAAGAATTAAAAACGGCATTAAAATATAAAGATTATGAAATAATAAAATTAATGGTTACTTAAATCTACTTCTGTAATGATGCACTTAGAAACTTATAAATATAAATTACTATTTTATTCTAATTTATTTTTATAACAATTTGTACTTTTCCTGTTTAAAAAAAAATTTAATAAGCCTATATAACACTGTAAATATCAGCGATAATACAGATAATTACATGGAAGTTCTACAGCGCCAGAAAAAAAAAATGTAAAAATAAAATATGATGTACGACGAATGCGGGAGGAATATAAATAAATAGGTGAGTGGATGAAAGTTATTTTGTGAGGTTGTATTTTTTATTGGCGAGAACCGGTGCCATGACGGAGACATTCGAACAAGGGCCACGCTTCTAAAAATATAAAAAACTCAGTTATTTATGTAAAAGTATGTATCAATAATAGACAGCATTAAAAAAACTCAGAAGGCTAGAAACAGAGCCTGCGCGTTATAGATATCCAGGAAGATAACACATGCTTACGATGTGTTTCTTAGCTACCTAGGCAAGCTGTAAGACTTATGTGATCAGGACACCATTCCTTTTTTTCTTTTCAGCCAAGAAGAGCAGCCAATTAGGGCTGGGTATCTGCAGGAACACTTCACGAAGGACATTAAAGTTACTCACAGGATGAAAAAGCAACAACAATATAACACTTTTAGCCTAGTACCTTAATTACAGGACTAGCATGCCCCAACAGGAGATAGGAAGCCTCAACTAAAATATGATTAAATATTAATTGTTCTCGAAGGAACAATAGCCAATTAAAAAAATCATACAATGTTTTATTTTAATAGATTCTTTACACAGTAAAAAAAAAATAGACTTTTTTCCTTTGGAGGATTAAGAGTAATTATTTGTTTGTGTTTACGTTGGATATGTTAACAATTTCCTCTTTTGTTTTTATTCTGAAGAAATACCCTCCAACACTTTCAACAATTTGAAGAAATCTGGACTTCAATAGGCGAGGAGATCTGACAAAGCAATAGCTACACGAGTAATCTATACGTGGAGTTAGGGGGTTTCTGCATCCCCTACGAAATTTTCTGTGAATTACCTTAGGATTGTTACTACGAACCACGAGGACAAGCTCAGAACCACTCGAGAGAATGGGCAGAGAAGCGGTTCCAACGAACTACGTTTGAACGGGTTGCTAGGCTAACAGCTGATGTAGAATAGAATTTTCAAAAACTTTGGAAGAAAATATGGGATTTACAAATAACACAACCATGCTATGAACATCAAACTCCAAATTTCCTAATAACACAAAGAAGCCAATAAAAGTCAGACACACTCAAGCCTAATTTAAATTTATATCTTGCTTTAACGATTATGTATATGTAAATATTATTAAAATGACTTTGAAAAGCCAAATAGCCAAACAATGAAAGCAAATGTTCATGTGGATGGCATTAGACTAAATTGGAGGGGTAAAATCAAGGCGTTCCTCAACCATCTTTGCTTATTTTAAATTTATTATTCAGAGACTAGTCCTAAACAATATTTAAAATATATTTTTGGTACAAACCTAATTATTGTCAGCGATTATATTTGCAGAGTATCATAAACAAATTTTTTTATTATTTATTACTCTTCCAAAATGATGCCTCTTATTTTCATTCATCCATAAAATAACTAATAAAAATTTATTTTATCGATTTACCCATCAATAGGTATGAATAAAGGAATATGTCTACAGTATTCTTCCAAAGTATATGAAATAAAAAAGTTGAAACAAAATCGACAATGCAGAACACAGCGATTTTCTATGAAAATGAAAAAAGTACAAGACAATAATAACAATGAAATAACTTTAACTACATCTGAAATATATATATATATGCAATTCAAATAATGTAATAAATTGTTTTCTCAAAGTTTACTTCTTTTTAAAACTAGGAAACATATACATAATTTCACACATTACGCTAAATAGTTCGAGGGACGCTGCATTGCAATTTCATTTGAGCGTGCTTTTACTGANATATTTGCATGATGGTATGAGGAACTGATTGATGGTATTAGGAACAGTATGATGGTATATCAAAAATGTATTCATAAAATGTATTATCCCAGTACAATATTTTAAAGGAAAAATAAATTAAAATGAACATTGCTTAATTCAGTGTAAGAATTCAAAATCTAACTAATAATAATATTGCCTAAGACTTTTAATTAATTAGAATAAAATTTATTCTATATCAGTTTAAAATGACATTTCTAAAAGAAAAATATTGATAACATAACTTTGGATAAATGTCCAATTTAAGAATAGTAGACTTTCAATTTAATTTTAAAATGTTCAACTGAAAATCAGTCTAATTAAACTAATAAAAAAATACGATAAAATAGATGAAGCTATTTTGAATGATTGTAAAAATGAAATAAAATTGAAGGTTTTTATTTTTTTTGTAATCTTACTTTAAGAAAGAATTATAGGTATTTTATTTTAATTATCCTAGACAATTAACCTATATTTTTTGTTGGTAATACTAATGAGAGTTTCCAACCATTAATTTATTGGTATTATCAAAAGATATTTTTATTTGATTAGAGTTAACTTACAAAAGCTATGATTATAATTAAAAATAGTTAGATAAATTATGTTTAATTGAGAGAAAAAATGAGCTATATAAATTACCTAAAATGTATACTAAACATACTTGAAAACTTAATTTTCCACATGGGTGAATGAAGTGGTGTTATAAGTGTGTTATAACATTTTTTTTCTTTTTTTTTAATGGGAAGTCAAATGTGTCTAGAAACTAAGGATTTTTTTTTTTTTTTTAATGTATCTATTTATGTATATATCTATGATGCAAGAACTAATGCAAGCCGCACTATCCATGCCCTGCATATATTAGAAAGAGTCGACATCGTATTTGAAAATTAGCCTGAAAGAATTATATGTAAAGCTAGTGATAACTATTATTATTATAATGGTGCGATGTCAAGCGCCCTGAGATATTTTAATCAAAAACGTGGGATCCGAGATCCCCCCTCCCTCCATCTTATATTTTAAATGTAAAAAAGGTAAAAGAGCTCGACGAAGAAAAGAATAAAAAAAATTAAAAAGTAGGTAAAACCAGCGGAGGGTGAATTAGTATCAGTCCGCGGCTGTTAGAGATAATAGCTTTATTAAGACAATTTAAATATTTTTCGAGAAGGCTACTATATAACCCTTGAGGCCATCTTGTTCCTGTCCAGGGTACCATTACCTGTAATTGACATGTTAATTTTCATACGGGAAGGGGTGGGAGGGGGAAGGGGTAAATTGTGAGCTGGTAAATGGCCGCGAGAGGGGGTTACTCACTGCCCCTGAACCCAAGACTTTATCACTGACAGGTGGGATTGTCTCAGCTTGGATGCGAACAGAAAATACAGTTTGACAACAATAACTATCTTATGCAGTTTGTGCAGTGTGCATCTCATTTAAGTTAACATTTTTTTAAACAATAACGCATGTAACATAATACACACATGCCCTAAAACCTACATATACCAATATAAACATTTAATTTTTCATTTGGAGTAAAGAGAACTTTCATACGTTGCCTTTAACCAATGTGTGTATGTGTTCATGAACCATAATCTATAAAACTATTGACAGTTGATAAAGTAATAATTGATCTGCATGTACCTCATATGTAATTGAGAAATTACATTACATGGCTACTGAAAAAGGTACAAAAAATTATAGAATTCCTAGTCTTTTATTAGTTAGGCTTGTCTGACACTCCTCCTCACGGTCATCATTCAGGAAGATGGCTCCCGAAACGTTGGAATTAAAATATAATCATGCTTATTTTCTTAAACAAGACTTTTTTTCTTAAATCTTTTCTGACCAAACCTCAACTACCTTGGAGTTATATTCAATATTTTTAAATGATTTAAGTGAAGACAGAACCTAACTTATTACGATAGAGTGACTTCGTTAACAAAGGTTTTTTTACGTTTGAAAAGCCAATAGAACATGTCTAATTAATTTTTTATGTTTTATAATAAATATTACTTAGTATATGGGGTATATAAAGAACTTTTTGGAAAGCATTCATCACTAAAAGATAATTTTTGAAAATATTTCCTTCACGCGGATATAGTGTAGAAGAAGTAAATTAACTAACAATATACAAGTAACATTAAAAAGTATATCAATTCATTTAAAGAAAATGAATTTTTTGCTAAATTAATTCAATAATAAGCTGCTTTTTAACTCGAAAAAATTAAAATTTCATCTACAATATCAGATTCAGGCTCAGCATCTAGCTAGAAGTAGTGTATTTTTCTTTATTATAAACCATTTTATATTCCATATTTACATTATTACATTTATATTCTTCCGCCATGTTCTTGCCATTCGCTTCATAATTTCCAAATTCGAGCATAGTGCAAGGCTGTCTCGTGTGGCCCATTTTAAATATACTACATGGCCCTGCCCATACCAACGGGATAGAATCAACCTCCCATTTCCTACAGAAGGATGAATAGCTGATCAAGGATTATAGAAGGGTTCCTAAAATAGCACAGGTATAATGCTTCAACAGGTATACATAAGGACATTAGATTTTACTCCATACATAGCATTAAAGAGATGCACTCATGCAATGTCCTACAGCCTTAGGGATACCACTTATCAACAAACTTCTTTTTTTTCTGGAGATAATAAAATATAAAAAAAAAAAAAAAATTTATCACTTTAGGGATGATGGAGAGGTAGTCTTTCGTGTTTCAAAAAATTCTATTAGCTACCGGTTTCGGTGTCAATAAACCATCTTCAGGCACTGCACAGTGTGTCTAAGATAAGTTTCAGTATCCCAATAGGCACTCGGTGACAATGTAATTTTAATCTTGATTTATTTAAGAATTTTCTAGCGTTAATAACCTAAGGTTACAACCCCTCTACAGTGGATGGGCTGTTAAACTTTCTTAAAAAAACAGGTATAGCCCGGAAAATCTAAATTAAAGAATGAGATATTATTTATTATTTTAGTTAATAATAATTTATTTATTATAATTTATTAAATATATAATAATATTTTTATAATTTATTAAATATATAATAATAATAATATTTAAATTTAAAAAAAAATTCATTATTGTTATAGTGGTCGAAATAATCCTGATTCCTGTATTTTATTAACTGATTTATAGTGGACTTATTAGGGGGTATTTATAGGGCGTAATAACCTAGAAGTTGATTGCCCTTCAATCTACTACTACTACTACTAACCAAAGGTTGACACACCATTGAAAAAAAAATTAAAAAATAAGAATTTTTTCCACTTTATAAATTCTTATATAGTGTTTTCAACGTAAGTTTTGTCGCTTCTATCCTGACTTGTTTAAAATAGTTCTTATGAGTTTAAACTTCTTAAAATTAAATGAATAAGAGAAAAATTGTAAACAACTTTAACATCGGTGCTAAACAATAAATTTATAAATGCCAAGTTCCAATATTAGTACTTAACAATAACAAAAATTTTAACTAACTTTCCTCCCATCTAATTTCAGTCAAAATTCTTCTTTCAAATTTTCACAATATAAAGCCCAAATACTAAGTTCTGATTATATTTTTATTTAAATATGTGAATCTATTACATTCCTAAGTACGTTCCCAAACATAATTTTACGCAAATTAAGATCAATTATTTTTTTAATCTGAAAGTAATTTTAACATTCACGATTTTTCAATTCGGTTCTTCTCTAAATTCTCCCTCCCCTTTTCACACAAAACTGAGCCAAAAATTGACTCATCTAAAAGGAATGTTGGCAATTCTTTTTAAACTGTGGACACTATACTCATTAGAAAATATGTACATATAGCAAGAACTAATGCAAGCCGCACTATCCATGCCCTGCATATATTAGAAAGAGTCGACATCGACTTCTGTAATGATGCACTTAGAAACTTATAAATATAAATTACTATTTTATTCTAATTTATTTTTATAACAATTTGTACTTTTCCTGTTTAAAAAAAAATTTAATAAGCCTATATAACACTGTAAATATCAGCGATAATACAGATAATTACATGGAAGTTCTACAGCGCCAGAAAAAAAAAATGTAAAAATAAAATATGATGTACGACGAATGCGGGAGGAATATAAATAAATAGGTGAGTGGATGAAAGTTATTTTGTGAGGTTGTATTTTTTATTGGCGAGAACCGGTGCCATGACGGAGACATTCGAACAAGGGCCACGCTTCTAAAAATATAAAAAACTCAGTTATTTATGTAAAAGTATGTATCAATAATAGACAGCATTAAAAAAACTCAGAAGGCTAGAAACAGAGCCTGCGCGTTATAGATATCCAGGAAGATAACACATGCTTACGATGTGTTTCTTAGCTACCTAGGCAAGCTGTAAGACTTATGTGATCAGGACACCATTCCTTTTTTTCTTTTCAGCCAAGAAGAGCAGCCAATTAGGGCTGGGTATCTGCAGGAACACTTCACGAAGGACATTAAAGTTACTCACAGGATGAAAAAGCAACAACAATATAACACTTTTAGCCTAGTACCTTAATTACAGGACTAGCATGCCCCAACAGGAGATAGGAAGCCTCAACTAAAATATGATTAAATATTAATTGTTCTCGAAGGAACAATAGCCAATTAAAAAAATCATACAATGTTTTATTTTAATAGATTCTTTACACAGTAAAAAAAAAATAGACTTTTTTCCTTTGGAGGATTAAGAGTAATTATTTGTTTGTGTTTACGTTGGATATGTTAACAATTTCCTCTTTTGTTTTTATTCTGAAGAAATACCCTCCAACACTTTCAACAATTTGAAGAAATCTGGACTTCAATAGGCGAGGAGATCTGACAAAGCAATAGCTACACGAGTAATCTATACGTGGAGTTAGGGGGTTTCTGCATCCCCTACGAAATTTTCTGTGAATTACCTTAGGATTGTTACTACGAACCACGAGGACAAGCTCAGAACCACTCGAGAGAATGGGCAGAGAAGCGGTTCCAACGAACTACGTTTGAACGGGTTGCTAGGCTAACAGCTGATGTAGAATAGAATTTTCAAAAACTTTGGAAGAAAATATGGGATTTACAAATAACACAACCATGCTATGAACATCAAACTCCAAATTTCCTAATAACACAAAGAAGCCAATAAAAGTCAGACACACTCAAGCCTAATTTAAATTTATATCTTGCTTTAACGATTATGTATATGTAAATATTATTAAAATGACTTTGAAAAGCCAAATAGCCAAACAATGAAAGCAAATGTTCATGTGGATGGCATTAGACTAAATTGGAGGGGTAAAATCAAGGCGTTCCTCAACCATCTTTGCTTATTTTAAATTTATTATTCAGAGACTAGTCCTAAACAATATTTAAAATATATTTTTGGTACAAACCTAATTATTGTCAGCGATTATATTTGCAGAGTATCATAAACAAATTTTTTTATTATTTATTACTCTTCCAAAATGATGCCTCTTATTTTCATTCATCCATAAAATAACTAATAAAAATTTATTTTATCGATTTACCCATCAATAGGTATGAATAAAGGAATATGTCTACAGTATTCTTCCAAAGTATATGAAATAAAAAAGTTGAAACAAAATCGACAATGCAGAACACAGCGATTTTCTATGAAAATGAAAAAAGTACAAGACAATAATAACAATGAAATAACTTTAACTACATCTGAAATATATATATATATATATATATATATATATATATATATATATATATATNATTCAGCCTGATGACGAGTTCATCCTTCCCCAGAGAGTGAGTGTGCTCCGAAGGAATTAGTCTCCCTGACTCAAACTGCCACCAATGGGAGAGGAGCAAACAAAAACCCAGCCAACTGCCCTGCATCGAATGGAAGTGTGGAGCGGTCCGCTGGGAGGGAACCTCTGATGAAGACTCAATTAACAGACCGCTCGCGGAGTGGAGGAGGGGAGGCGGACTGGTTATAAAAGAGGAAGTTTTGATTGGAAGTATAAATCGGCGCCATGGACGACAGGGACATTCGCTTTTCTTCGGAATGGCTTTATTGCGAGGAGTTTATAACTTTCACCCCTGTCGTAGATACACTATCTGAGGCTAACTACTGATCGGCCCCAGTGGACCGAACCCATACTTCCTCACTCCCAGAGAGATACGGCCCCCTGGAGTCGACCTAAAATCATAAATTTATTCCTTTTTTTCCCATTTCCCCCTTAAACCGTTCAAAATTTAAACTATAGCGTATTATAATTAAATTTTTCAAAAAAATTTACCGCTTTTCGACATATAAATTTATTTAAGTAAAGTATAGTAACCATTGGGCACAGAGATCCAGTGGTTAGAGTAAAGCTAAATTAAAAAGCAAGTTCCGTACTCGCAGTGAGCAGTTTCTTTCTGTGCCACTGTTTGTTTTGATACAAGGTGTGCTCCTGAGAACACCCAGCTCTAATTGGGTGCCATTCTTCATTGAATGGGGAAAAAGAAATCAGTCTGCCTGAACGGTGAGCGAACCGTTACATACATCTCTAGTGTGCCGTTGGCAACAAAAACACCTGTTTAAACCCTGTAGTGGCACAGGTTTATTTATTTATTTTAAAAAGATATTATGAAAACAATCAAAATAGAAATTTCATCGCATGTTAACATTTTAAGCTACTTCTTGAACGATTTACGCAGATTTCTACAATGACTCTTTTTTTTGTAAAGGTTAAGGTGGATGAGATGAGGCAATGTTACTGTTTTTTTAGTTTTAACACTTACCGACGCCAGCCAAAACATCAGTAAAATTCAAAATAATTTTGTATTTTTGTTGTAAAAGCTCTTCATTTTTTTGAGAAAAATGAACAAATATTAAGGAGACTTCTGATAATGGCATAAATAGAACATATAGATTATTTCTTATCCATTTGTTTCTAAATTTACATATTATATTATAAATATACATGACAATGAAATGTTAAGGTATAAATTTAAAAAAAATATATGTAATAGAGGGAAAGATAGTTCACAGAAGCTCTTAAAATGAAAATAAAGAAAAACATTTATTTTTTACAGCTATCGAAAATTTATGGTTATTAATTATTAATTGGTTTGAAATATTATATTTCCAAAATTAACAACCATCTAATTTTAATTATGGTCAATAACGGACATTCCATATTAACTTTTTATTTAATTTTAAACCGATATTATTTGTATCTTCTCCAAATGTAGAATGTAGAATCGGCTGGAGAACTATTGCAATTTTTGACAATTCTTATCATGGGGTTAACGAAAAATTTTATAAAAGCGCTAGAAGCTTTAAAAATAATTTTTATAGGAAGAAAAGTATGTATATAATTATAGTGAATAAAACTATGCAAAAAGCAAAATATTTTTTTTTTTTTTTTTTTTTTTTTTTTTTTTTTTTTAAAGATTCTGTATTATATTTCCCATTAAAAAATTAAGTCAAATCCTTAGTTACATATTATCTGCTGAAGTAAGTCCATTATACTGATGTTTGAAAATACTGTCATTATTTAAACAAATTGAATCAATTAACATTCAGTGCTGTAATCCAAATTTGAATTTCATATTTATACTGATCACTAAAATTCGAAAATTCCGCAGATATCGTCTGAATGATGGAACGAACCATTAACGGCTATGGAATTCACCTGTCAAAAGATGAGAGCCTCACTTCATCCCTCCCTCTATAATACATAATAAATTTTTGAATAATATATTTTAGATAATTTTCAGATTTACAATATTATATATAATATTTGAAAATATATATTATATTGTAAATCTGAACCTTCCTTTAAATAATTAGCTTGGCATTTTAGCCGTTAGACAATAATTGGTGTCCGTATTTTCTAATAATTTTCACAGAAATTAATGAAAATTCAATCAATATTTACATTGGTACTATGACGCAACTTCAAAAAAAATTTTAACGAATCTTCACCGATAGTACATTGTCTAATATGTTCTAAGATATATGTGTTTAGATGAGTATGACTGTGAAATTTCACAGAGAGGGCAGGTAATTAGAATAAATATATTTCGCACTTTCTAATTTACAACAAATGTAAACATTGTGATAGAATTCGAAAAAAAAAAAAAAATTGAATGACATATAAATGGTTGATTCAGCCTGATGACGAGTTCATCCTTCCCCAGAGAGTGAGTGTGCTCCGAAGGAATTAGTCTCCCTGACTCAAACTGCCACCAATGGGAGAGGAGCAAACAAAAACCCAGCCAACTGCCCTGCATCGAATGGAAGTGTGGAGCGGTCCGCTGGGAGGGAACCTCTGATGAAGACTCAATTAACAGACCGCTCGCGGAGTGGAGGAGGGGAGGCGGACTGGTTATAAAAGAGGAAGTTTTGATTGGAAGTATAAATCGGCGCCATGGACGACAGGGACATTCGCTTTTCTTCGGAATGGCTTTATTGCGAGGAGTTTATAACTTTCACCCCTGTCGTAGATACACTATCTGAGGCTAACTACTGATCGGCCCCAGTGGACCGAACCCATACTTCCTCACTCCCAGAGAGATACGGCCCCCTGGAGTCGACCTAAAATCATAAATTTATTCCTTTTTTTCCCATTTCCCCCTTAAACCGTTCAAAATTTAAACTATAGCGTATTATAATTAAATTTTTCAAAAAAATTTACCGCTTTTCGACATATAAATTTATTTAAGTAAAGTATAGTAACCATTGGGCACAGAGATCCAGTGGTTAGAGTAAAGCTAAATTAAAAAGCAAGTTCCGTACTCGCAGTGAGCAGTTTCTTTCTGTGCCACTGTTTGTTTTGATACAAGGTGTGCTCCTGAGAACACCCAGCTCTAATTGGGTGCCATTCTTCATTGAATGGGGAAAAAGAAATCAGTCTGCCTGAACGGTGAGCGAACCGTTACATACATCTCTAGTGTGCCGTTGGCAACAAAAACACCTGTTTAAACCCTGTAGTGGCACAGGTTTATTTATTTATTTTAAAAAGATATTATGAAAACAATCAAAATAGAAATTTCATCGCATGTTAACATTTTAAGCTACTTCTTGAACGATTTACGCAGATTTCTACAATGACTTTTTTTTTTGTAAAGGTTAAGGTGGATGAGATGAGGCAATGTTACTGTTTTTTTAGTTTTAACACTTACCGACGCCAGCCAAAACATCAGTAAAATTCAAAATAATTTTGTATTTTTGTTGTAAAAGCTCTTCATTTTTTTGAGAAAAATGAACAAATATTAAGGAGACTTCTGATAATGGCATAAATAGAACATATAGATTAT
>KZ807085.1:444261-457798 GCA_000696205.2 Oncopeltus fasciatus
ACATGAGTCTTTTAAAAAAGCTATATATATATAATATTCCATTAAATAAAGATACTAAGTTTAAATTAATTTGTTACAAAAATTGCCTTTTGCGTTTGCGCACGAACATGCATTTTTAATTGATATTAATTACACACTCACACGACACACGAAAATATGCTTTAGTAATAACTCCTGAACTCCACATTTTTTTGCATTTGTATATTACACATAATCTACCGCATAAATATATATGTAATTATTATCTTTTGGCACTTCAAAGCTCTATTTTAACTTACCTTATGGTAATCCAAGTTCAAATTCTCATAAAAATTTCGTAGATAATTTCCAAATAAAATTATTGAAAAAAAAAAAAAAAGTAACCGTAGTTTGTATCATAAGATTGTAAAATATAAGCTACAAATAACTTATTTAATGAAAAATTTTACACATGTATATCCCATTAATAATTCAGAATAAAACATTCAATACATTATAAAATTCGAAAAAAAAAAAAAAATTGAATGACATATAAATGGTTGATTCAGCCTGATGACGAGTTCATCCTTCCCCAGAGAGTGAGTGTGCTCCGAAGGAATTAGTCTCCCTGACTCAAACTGCCACCAATGGGAGAGGAGCAAACAAAAACCCAGCCAACTGCCCTGCATCGAATGGAAGTGTGGAGCGGTCCGCTGGGAGGGAACCTCTGATGAAGACTCAATTAACAGACCGCTCGCGGAGTGGAGGAGGGGAGGCGGACTGGTTATAAAAGAGGAAGTTTTGATTGGAAGTATAAATCGGCGCCATGGACGACAGGGACATTCGCTTTTCTTCGGAATGGCTTTATTGCGAGGAGTTTATAACTTTCACCCCTGTCGTAGATACACTATCTGAGGCTAACTACTGATCGGCCCCAGTGGACCGAACCCATACTTCCTCACTCCCAGAGAGATACGGCCCCCTGGAGTCGACCTAAAATCATAAATTTATTCCTTTTTTTCCCATTTCCCCCTTAAACCGTTCAAAATTTAAACTATAGCGTATTATAATTAAATTTTTCAAAAAAATTTACCGCTTTTCGACATATAAATTTATTTAAGTAAAGTATAGTAACCATTGGGCACAGAGATCCAGTGGTTAGAGTAAAGCTAAATTAAAAAGCAAGTTCCGTACTCGCAGTGAGCAGTTTCTTTCTGTGCCACTGTTTGTTTTGATACAAGGTGTGCTCCTGAGAACACCCAGCTCTAATTGGGTNCTTTAAAAAGATATTTAAGGCTATAGGTCAAATAAGAGCAACCCTTGACAAGAATACACTCTTGTGTATTTCACAGCAATAAAGTAGTAAATTTGGGGATCTTAAAAACGAAAATTGATAAAATTAATAATTTTTGTGCTTTACTATTTTATCTAAAAATTTATTTTTATTTTAAACTTTTTAATGGAATTTTCGCTATCCTACTGCCATCACCACAGTCTAACTAACTTCTATCTATAAAATTTTACAAGTACTTACCGTTATTAATGAAATATTATGATTTCCAAATAGTATTATTTCTTGGTCTTTAGTTCTCATTGCCTTTTCAAAATAATTAAATAAAATCAATAAAGAATAAATCATAAGTAATTTTTGTAAGGGCATTGAGAAATTATAATTTTTTTCCTATTAACACAGAAGTAGGATGGGGATAAAGCATAAAGGGTGCAATAAAAATAAATAAAATAAATGAAAACAAAAAAAGAAATATTTATTTTAAAATTATAATAACAATAAATAGAAAGTTACCTGGTGTCTGATTGGGCGATGGCCACGGAGAGATGGCATCACAAATGTTGATGACATCACTAAAACACTTAACACACATATTCACAAAATGGCTCATCACATTCACACACACAGGAAACTTTTCTTCTGACAGAAAGAAATAAATGTCTTCTCATAATAAATTATGACATTTGATTTACAATCACACCCCCGTTTTTATATTTTATATTATTTACTTTGTATATATATTTTACACAACGACATATATATATATTATATAATTACAATATTTATAAAAATAAAACACTTAAGTCGGGGAATAAAAACTGTTTAAAAAAATAATAATAAAAACGAAAACAACCGAACTCAACACGACGATTGAAAAAAGTCTTTGTAAAAAAGAAATGGATTTACATTACTTTGTATACATATTTATATTCCATTTCATTTTATTTATATTACTTTCTGTTTGTTTATTTAATTATTTTACAAGATAAACGGAAGGTGGACGAAATCCTAGTGGTCCTGCTGCTGAGCGACCAGTGCCGCTGCCGCTGCGGCCTTCTGCGCCTGCGCCTGCTTCTCCTGCTCGTTCAGCTCCTTGATCGCCTGGATCTCCTTCTTCAGCTTCATCCTCCTGTTCTGGAACCAGATCTTGATCTGCCGCTCGGTGAGGCAGAGGGCGTGGGCCATCTCTATCCTCCGCCGCCTCGTGAGGTAGTGGTTCGTGTGGAACTCCTTCTCCAGCTCCAGCGTCTGGTACCTCGTGTAGGTCTGTCGTCCGCGCCGTCGGAGGCCGTTCGCTCCTGGAACAGGACAAGCGGAAACGCACATGAGACTCATTTCATAGATGGCAAATGAGGAGTGAGACATAAATGGGGCCTGAGAATAGAAATAGATATAAAAAAGTGTATTAAAAGTTTTCAGAGACTCTGTGTTAGTAATAATAATAGTGAGACAGTATTTGTCAAATAACACTAACAAATAAAAAGGTCGTTTAAGTAACTATGGTGTAATATTGTTTTGTGATTTATACAAAACACACAAACGCTTACTCACAATCCCGCTGAAGACTAGAACGATTGAACAAAGAATGTCCCCTATTAAGGGGTAGGTTTTCCCGGGGTATACATTTTCCCAGGCAATTACAAATAGTAGTACAAAAATAAAAGAAGCGCCATAACCACAAGGCTATCGTGCTCTCATATAGATAGACTGATAGATTTATCTTCCTATAAGAAATCCTTCCACAGAGGAATGTGTAAATGTCAAAATAGAGCATTAAAATTTTGTCTCAGAAAAATTTGCATAATATACTCGTATTTAATAATATTTTTAAGCATTCAAAATATTTTACGCAGGTTAATTTACTTATAACAATAACTAAAGTAATTTTTATTTCCATTGATCTTGAAAATTAAGTAAAATATATAATATATATCTATATATATATATATATAGAAATCACTTATATGTGTGTGTGAGTGTGCAGGTCTTCTGAATGAAATGTGGAATGAGCGAGTGTAAAACGTATTATCNTATACTCACACATGCACACACACACACTCACAGACAAAATTAATCTTTATCCATATTTAATTAAAGAATATAACCTGTAAGTCTACAATATCTAGGTATATACATGTAAACAAATGTATGAACATAATCCTACACATTTATATACATGATAAGTTTTCATATATGTCAAAAACATATGGAATCAGTTCTAGAAGAATATTTTTGCAAACCCTTCCTAAAATTAACCTTGCTCCTATCTTAATCTTCCTCCAGTTTTGTATGGACGTTTTATGTACATAAATGTATATGTATGTATTTATAACTCATTTTATAGTATGTAATATTTATTTTATACCATATATTGCTAATGTAGGATGTGAGTTTTGTAACAGCTAAGTTTATGGCTAACAATTTAGTTGAGGAATGGAGGAGGGGAATTACATTATAACTAGCAAATACTGACAAAGTGGATTTTGCTTATGGTTATTTTAAAAGTTTTATAAATTGAAACTTCCAATCGATCAACCTAGGAAAAAACTACCCATATTTCACCAATTTTGTAGTTACTTAGTTGGAAATCTTAAGAAACATAATTAGTAATGAATACAAATTAGCAAGGAAGAAACTATTACAAAACGGCAAATCTATATATCTATAAATCACAAAAGCATAAGACATGTAAAACCACTTATCATATTACTCTAACCGAAAATTTAGTACCAATTACGACTAATGAAATTGATCTAAGTTAAAACAGACACATACAAAAGACAATACAAGTAACTAAATGTACTAAATGAAAAAGAAATGTAAATATTTTCTTATATCTTCTATATAACCATTATTAAAAAAAAATTAATTAAAGATGGATATAAATAGGAGTAAATGGAGAAGTTTAATTAAAAATTCGTAGAGAACATAACAAGTGTAAGAGGCTGGGAGGTGGAGTGGGGGAAGCTACAGTCGTAAATTTCTTCCTTAATATGCGTTTTTCGTAAAAAGTGTTATACAACATAAGCGTTAGAAAAGTAAATTTTACACCATCCCTATACATTTTTTCATAATTCACGCAACAATAATGATTATACGATAATACATTTTGGTCTTTACCGAAAATCAAATTTCCTCATATAATTTCAACCAAAGCTGAATAATTCTTAAGACCTATAATAAAAAAGCATAAATACCGAATAAAGTTTCGATAAATTAAAATTTTCAGGTGCCGACCAAAACTCAAAATCACATTTTTAAATATCTTTCTTGTACATGAGTCTTTTAAAAAAGCATTTTTATAATACATTTATATCAATTTTTTCTTAACGCTAGATACTAAGATACTAAGCTTAAAATTTGGAGTACCCTAAACTCCCCTCTACCCAGACTGATTTCCTCCATGAACGAACTCATCAAAAAGGTTTGCACTAAGAAGCTTAAACACAGAATATATATATTGTACCAACGTGAATCTAAAAAATCTAAGGATTTTAGAATAATTAAATGAATAATTACTTAAGAGGAGAAAATAAAGAGAGAGAGAGAGAAAAAACAGTGAAAAGAGGCGGTCACAAAATCGGAAAAAAAAAATCTAGAGAAATAAGAGGTAGAAAATAAAATGAAGGTAGAGAAGGCTGGATAATAAAGCAATTACCATTTATAATGTATAAGAGCCTTGTTAAAGGATAATTTTGCAGTAGTGTAATTAGCGGTTTTGAGGCGACTGTAATGCGCTCAGGGGGCATTAACAGATATCATCTGGGCTAGGGGGGTGGCAGAGGTTTTTGTAATATGAAGGGGTGGGAAGGGAGTATGACATCCCCTCAGCCCCGCAAATTTGGGATTTGTCCAAGTTGGCGGCATTCCCAGGGGATCTCCAGATCTCTCTTGACGGTATTAGTTTGCGCACATTACCTATGTACACACAAAGCCATTGGGCCTGGGTGGGGGAAGGGGCATATTTATCGCGCTGGCGTGTTCTTGTCGGTAAAAACAGCCATTTTCTCGTATGAATGCGCTTTCCGAAGTGCACAAGGAGAGAGAGAGAGAGAGAGAGAGTCCTGCACAAGAACTGCATAGGCCTCTGTCTCATTCTCCCTCCTTCTCTCTCTCGGAAGATATACGCCGACGATATATCCAACCGGAGGACTCTAATGCCTGCTTTTCAGTGTCCTTTGTCCGGAATGGCCTCTGGCAAGGCTATTTTCCGCCATTGAGGGAGTGAGAGAGACGGGGAGTCTGTGCAGGGGAGAGATAGAGCGAGAGAGAGACTGACAAACACCGAATAAATTATCGTCTTTCATACTTACAGTCTACTGCCAATGCGACTTACATTGCAGACCGTGATCGCAAGATTCAATTTTCTGCGGATAATCAATTGTAAGGAAGCAATAAACGAATACAAATATAAAACTACTACTTATGACGTCATAAACCGGACTGCATGGCTACAGTTATTATTTTCAGATTTTCAATATTGGGATGAACTTTCAGTTAATAGAATGCTTTCCTTTTGTAAATTGATCGTTTATTTATTAATAAATTTTCAAAGGATTCTGTCTTGACTTTGAATGTTGTCGTCAAATTTTTTAAACACAGGAAAAAATGTACCAGTAAGAATTTCTAAATAGAAATAATGCACTTCCAAAATACATAACCATGAACTTTCAAAGTTCCATGAAGCTAAACAAATTAAAAATTGAATTTAACTTAATTAATTCATAAATTTAGAATAATACCACTAATTCATTTATAATTTTAATTACTCTTTCAGAAATTAATTTTTGATTACTATTTTCTAAATTATATTTAGCTGAATTTTTACCAAATTTAACAGGTTTTACAAAATTAAAAAAAAAAAATTATTTCATTCTTGGCCATGAGTCAGGATTATTTTAGAAATATGATATAATAATTAATTTATTTGAATTTTTTTGACAATTACTTCTTCTCAATTTATTCTATTGTATTCTGTATGTAAAATGGAAATTAAGTTATTTAAGAAAGTATGAATGAGTTAGTCGGGACTCTTGATTTCTGAATGCATTTTCATTCGATTATTATATCATTATAATAATTTCATGAAGGGTTCATACAGATTACTCCATAAAAATTGGTAATATATATTATTTAAACTTGTGATAAATGTATTTTTAATTTGTGAGTTTTTTAAAACTTTTTCACATTCTTTTAAATTATGATATAGAACTTTTATGAGCAATTGTATAATTTGAGAGGTATATTTCATTGATAGAAATTCTGTTAAATAAATAAATATACATATAATTAAATAAAAAACTGTATATTCTTTCTATGAAAATACATGCAGTAGTTACAGAAGGCTGTTACAAATAAACACAAAATTTTGGAACTTCCAACGTATGAGGCATAAATAACAATTAAACATTAATTACACAGTGGGAAGAGTGGTGGGGGGAACGAGAAATATTCGGAATGGCCGCTTATCCGAGCAGGGTCCATACGTATCCAGAGGTCAGTTTATGACTGGAGAAGGAGGTAATCAAATTTTCATAGCATTAGACGTAATTAGAGAACAAATTAGGGATGGAGAGTGGTTAGCAACCCCCACCCCCTCCACCCCCTTCCAACCCCTAACAAACCAGCGACACAAAGTGGAACAGCACACTCGGCCCAGGGATAATTACAAGAAAATATACACGGGCGCGGTCCGACCGACGGTACTTCAGCGACGTGGACTACTACATTAAGGGTTGCCGTGTCCACGTGTATGCAGGTAGGACTGCACGTGGAAGAGCAACCCCCTTCCCCATCCCTCTGACAGAGTAACGAGCAAGGGACCCTCAACTTAATGTAGTTTTAATAAGTGTTGCTTGTGCTAGAATTTAATTTCTACCAGTACAAAACTGCATTTCATTTATCATCTTAGGACACAAATAACACACTATGTATCTATGTACATATTTACAATATTTAGAAACAATATATATACCTTGATAAATAGTGAGCGTTCTATTAGAGTTAATATATTTCTAATTTAAGGGTCAAATACACAGTAGAATTGATTAAAGAAAAAACTATAGAAAAGAACAAAAAAAATTTTTTTTCAGTCCCAAACAACAATATATTTTACATATTTATATTTTTGAAAAGTCGTACCTTTATCCCATTCACAATCATTAAAATCGCAAACGAAAAAAATAACGCTTTATTTTTTCTCACACACCCATTAAAAATATAAAAGGTTCAAAATTGATAACTGCAGTTCCACTTCTTATTAATGTTTTCATAACTAAATTTTTTAATAGTTAAGGCTGTGTATTAAAAAATTAAAACAGGTGAGAAATTACAACTAAATTTTAATTTATTATTACTTGATTACGATTAAACATTAATGGAGAGTTTTTTGACCGTATATATTATTATTAGATGATTGTAGTTTGGGGTTCAGTCAAGGTGGATCCAAAACAAATAACAAATTTAAAAAAAGTGTATTTTGTTAAAGATTATCTGCCAACATTTCGGCTTACATTGCAAGCCATCTTCAGGGCTGTCTAACATGAACACGAGAGAGGACGTCCTGTCCCGAAGTTCACATTTCTATGACCCAGCCATATGTTCCGTGAAGTGGTCACATGTTCAATACCAAAAGAACACAGAAGTAGAAAATTTTTGTTGGGGTTCGGTCAGGGTTTTTAAAAAAAGGGTATTTATATTATTAGATGATTTTAGTTGGGGTTCGGTCATTGTAAATAAATAAAAAAAATACAAATTTAAAAGAAGGGTATTTTTTAAAAGACTATCTGCCAGCGTTTCGGCTTACACTGTAAGCCATCTTCAGGGCTGTAGAAACACAATGTCATGAGAATACAATTATAATTGACAATATTATAATACAGAATTACTATAATGTAATGTGATATCAAAAGTATGAAAGTCAATTATTATTGTATTCTCATGACATTGTATTTCTACAGCACGGCAGACATTGTAGAAATACAATGTCATGAGAATACAATTATAATTGACATTCATACTTTTGATATCACATTACATTATAGTAATTCTGTATTATAATATTGTCAATTATATTTGTATTCTCATGACATTGTATTTCTACAGCCCTGAAGATGGCTTACAATTTAAGTCGAAACGTTGGCAGATAATCTTTTATTAAAAAATACATTTTTTTTAAATTTGTATTTTTTTTTTATCTACCTTGACGGAACCCTAACTAAAATCATCTCAAAATAATATCTACGGTCAAAAAACTCTCCTTTTGTATTTTTTATTGTCTGCCGACGTTTCGGCTTATATCGTAAGCTAATTTCAGGGCTATCATGAACGCGTGAAGGGACTTTTGCCATCTGAATCAAATGTTCATTAGTGGACGTCTATGATCTGATATCTGTAGGCCTGAAAAAACTTTCTACAAATAATCTCTACGGTCAATAACACTTCATTTGAAGATAATTGCTTCTTTCTGCGTAATGACCAAGAGAGGTATTTTTATTTATAATGAACAAGAAAATATATAGAGTGCTCCTGGGAACACTTAATACTATTTGTAATAGTAACTAGTAATTTGTAATAAGTAACTATTTTTGTAGTGCTTTTAAATATGAAATATAAACTATCTGTTAATACTTTCCTACCGTTTCGACGTCACGTACTAAGTAACTTTCTCAGCCACCATGATGTGTGTGATCTGTAGACGGATAGCACTTACAACGCTCAATTGCTTGTTACACTCGGTAAAGATGGACAAACAAGGTTAGTGGACTTGCCCCACTAAATCTCTATCTACCAAAGAGAAGATCATTGTCATATGTAACGTTGAAGCATAACTGCAATACCTGCTGCATTTCGTAATAATGCATAGCTGAATCCGTTCTAGCTGGTAAATATTTACGAAATTAATACAATTTCTTTAGTCAAAACTAAATAGATTTTAACGCGACTATAATAAACAAATACTTTGGCTAAGCATGCAGCGTGACTGTCGCCAATATATACTTCTAATTAATAGAAAAATCTTTAGGGGTTGTGAGAGGTCAGATGGGGTAGATAGAGCGAGGCGGAAGGATCTGAAAGAAGAGCGCTGGAAGCGGCGACTCCATGTACTATCGGCGGGGGGCAGAGGAATGCCTGTGTGTGCGAGAGGTTAGAAGGAAGAGTTAGAGCCCAAACGGCGTCTTCAGGTGTTAATAAAACCCTCCAACTCACGCTATCTCGCCCCCCCCCCCCCGAGATACAAACCCCCCGGCGTCTACCTCTCCCCCTCCATCCCCCCAACGAGCTACCAATAGAAACGTCCCTAATCAGTATGCGCATAATTAAATTACATTTGAATCTTTATTATCCCGGACCAGTCGAAATGAATTGATTGAGACATCAATTTGTGTAAGTAGGTTGGGGTGGGGGGGGAGGAGTTTCGCCTTTCATCATACTAATTTCGTAATGTGTAGTCAATGAAGTTTTGTATCAAGTGTAAACAAGGCATTCTTAACGAAACAATGTTTACGCACAACGGAGTAGCTAGCTGGGTAATCGTTAGAGCTCACATGATGACACCTTCCTCTCGGTTATCCAAAGAATTTAATTTATTTTTTCTAATTATAAAATGGACAACAGAAAAACCCAAAAACCATCGAGAAAAAAAATTCCGTCAAATATAAAATAAGCAGATTTGCCATGCATTGCCATGAATAAATAACTAATTTGATACAATAAATGCAAGGGAATAGAATAAAAAATCTTACTACCTCAGCCGGGACTCGAACCCAGATCATCTGCTTTCCGGTGGATTCTACCGGAAAGGAGGAGGTCCGGGTTCAAGTCCCGGCTGAGTTAGTAAGATTTTTTTTATTATTCTCTTACATTTATTGTATAAATATGACGTAGGATTAAATACCACAACAAATACAATATTTAATAACTAATTTGATTCTACAAGCCCAGGAAGCGAGAAACTATCAGGAACGCAAGGCTAGAAAGTGAACAATGGTACTGGATCCTCAAAGTTATCTGCTTACATAATTTCTAGTTAGAGTAAACGGTCGTTATTTTAATTCAGTACAATATTTTTTTTCCTAAACACCAAAAGTAACTAAAATACTTGCGTTATTTTTTCTCATCTGTTGCTTTATAAATTATAAATAATCTTATTAAAAATATAAAAAGCATAAATTTCTAAGAAGGAAAAATTTATAATTATCTCAATGCCTCTTAATTTGGATTTAGGCTTGTCTTATGTTTATTAGAAAGAAATATACACTTAAAAAAAAAAATCATTATATTTGTGGTATGTAATCAAACGTTAAATTTTATACAAGAAATGTAAAGGGAGCCAGAAAAAAAATCTTACTAAATCAGCCAGGACTTGAACCCGGGTCTCTTCCAACTTTAAATTAAAAAAAAAATTGAGGAAAAAATTTTACCTCAAATTCACCCCCAATGAGCTGATTACAAATGGAATATTTTTTTATGAAATGCTTATATTCTTTCGCTTGGTTCTAAAGAGCCTCTGATCATAATAACATTCAAATCATTTGTGATACTGGGAAAAATTCTAACCGAACATTTTTATAAGCAATATTCTTGACAAGCTATATATACCTTTACACAGTTCATGATGTTTATTTTTAAAAATTAGTGGGATACACCTTATCTAAAATTGCTACTATTGAGGATTATGATATCCTCAATGGTAGCAATTTTAGAGAAAAGGGCAAGCACAAAAAAAAAAAAAAAAAAAAAATCTGAGGATGGAAATGTTGCGTGGGACTTAAAACGGCCAGGGTCCCGAAGGGGCTGAAAGGGCGGGAAAGGTAAGGGTATAAATGCCGCATTTGAAATGTCACTAAAGATGGTACAAATGCCAACACAGCTTTGGTGGATCTGAAAGGTCAGTAGAGCCACGTCCTGTGTGTGTGCTAGTCGTAGCAGGAGCACCGGATACTGCGTGGTGGACTTGAAAAGGGAGGAGGGGGCACGAAAACATGTATGTAAGAATTCAGAGGAATATATATATATATAACGATCAGATATATATCAACAATAGGCGGATAAGTAAACATTACATTCGCACAATTTTTTATTCTGTAAATTTTTTTTTTTTTTTGTGGTATTTAATCCCACGTAAATTTTAACTATTTTTAGTGCAAGGGAACAGAATAAAATATATCATCTTAATAACTTATCAGACTTATCCTGGTAGCATACATGGTAAATGCACTGGCCCGGATAGCAGGAGATCCAGGTTCGAGTCCTGGCTGGGACAGTTGGATTTTTTATTCTGTTCCATTGGACTAAAAATTGTTATTATTCATTTTGTGTTAAGTGCTTTCAAGTCGTAGAAGTTCATCATCAGAGTCCAGCCTCTTGATTATAGAGTGCTCGCATTATATGCTTGAGAGCTTCAATGCCAATCAATCAATGCAACAAAGTTTTGATATAAGTTGATTTAAAAAATACTTTAGTAGAAAAGTATGAAAAAACTGAGCCTTTAATGACCAAAAATTCACTAAAAAAAATCAATATTTTGGTTCATGACCGCTTCTTCTTATTATTATTATGATACGTAATTTATACTCTATAATATATTGTACTCATACGTATATTTTGTGTATCTATTTTGGCAGTCTTAAAAGAAAAAAAAATGTGTGCATGGACTGAAGAATAGCTGAAAATTCGAAAAATATTTATTTTATTTATTTACCTTCATCTGAAATAGCCATAAACCCAAAATTAATGTTGTCTTAAAGTTACAGTTTGTGATTGGTCAAACAGCATTATTTAATAATTATTGCTGATAATAATGATTTCAAAAATAACAACATTATATACCATTTATTATATTTTTGCTCTAGTTCCTCTACTAACGAAATCGCCCGAAAATTTGAGCAGTTGTCGATTCTATGAAAAAATAAATAAATAATTTCTTGGAAGCGGGATGGGTTAAAATAATGGCTAAAAAAATGGAAAAACTGTCTTCAAAATCTACCCAACCAATATTTGATTATTTACCAAAATTGAATTATTTAGTTCTAAAATAAAAGTGTACATCCCAATAAGATAACCATATTTAACTAAAGGAGAAGTTTCTTTAATGATACAGCGTTAAAGATGTATAATGTAAGGACTATAATGACAGCCATTGTACAATTAAATATAAAAGTATTATGTACTTGTACATGAGTGTAAACACACACATGCATACGCGCATAGGACTGGTAGAGGATGAGGAAGAAACTAATAAAGGATAACGTAGCTCAATGAATGGAACACAGGTGTAAGAAAGAAATGAGAGAATTATTTTGATGGGTGTGAAGTTTATGGGCATGTTCTTCAGGTGTAGCTATGCACCATACATCCTTCACTACCTCCTCAACCAGGACAACACACATGCACGGCGGTCGTCACCTGCGAGTGCAGCTGCGCGTGCATTCCATGGGTGCAGCATGACTAGCCATGACCTCTCGGAGCCCGCCTGACCCCACTCCCCACCCCTGCCGACTATATGGGTAATTAAAATAATTCAGTTATGCCCCCGTGCCAGCCACCGTTGGGGCGCGCACGACCCAGGGCCGCCTCACGATTCCCGTGACTCGCCAGCGCCGCTGATATGGCCGGCGACGTGAGTCCGGGAGAGGGGAGGAGTGTCATGAGTCCCCTATGGAGGACCTTCATATGTCCGTGTATGCGTACTCTTCCCATAAAGTAATAATATACAAAATTATATAATAAAAAAATCTAGGAAGTTCTGAATTTTCTAATACCCTGATACAAAACAAAAAAATACACAAAACTAATAACTAACTTCGATTCACCCTCAAACTCTCCACCTTCCTTCTACTCCACTTCTCTTTCATCTTCCTGAACTATTCCTCTCGTTCTTCCTCGCCTCTCGTTCCTTTCCAGAAGAACCCCAACTTCTTTCAGTTACTTTCCAAAATCCTCTCTGTCCAATTAGTCTTCATCCGTTATTCTCATTCAACTCTTCCTGTTCCTCATTCATTTTTTTTTTTATTTTTTTTTTTTTTTTACAAATTTCTCTATACTTTTAAACTGCAGAACTTGCTGAATATTTTTTTATTTAGTCATTCGTCCTTCATTCTCACCATTTGCCCGTAAAATTTCAGTCTCATGATCCTGATGACTGTATCCAGATCTTCGAAATTCTTATGTATTTCCTCCTTGAATGTTCTCTTATGCATCATTTTGGGTAGGTGAATCTTCCTCAGAATTTTCCTAATTTCTTGTTATTATATATTCTTTTAATAATAAGCATAATCCCATTGATGT
>KZ807085.1:505255-530592 GCA_000696205.2 Oncopeltus fasciatus
CATTAGGTTTTTATTTTTTTTTTTATAATATATTATTTTATTGAATATTTTTAATAATAATTGAATACCACAATAATGATTTGAGAGTATAATTGAATTTTCAAAAATTAAATTCTATTCCTATGATAAAGTGACGCTTATAGAAGTATTTTGCTACACAAAATATTCAATTTTTTCAAATTGTCTGTATTTAGCAAATTTGACATTTTGACAAGATTTGACCACGTCAAGAATAGTTAATAAGTAACAAAAAACCAAGTGAAAGATTTTACTTTTTGGTCTCCCTGTGCCAACCAGTCTTCAATGAACTACTCGAAAAGTCCTAAAACGGAACCTTTATTTTTTCCCGAAAGTAACCATTAATTTATACTCTACTAGTTACATTCTACCTAGTTAATATGCACTTTTTTTTATTTTATGAAAGTATTATGAAACAAAGTTATACATTTTATTTTCATAAGTATTTGGCCATACATTAATGATAACAAATAACAATCTTGATATGATGTATGTATCAGTATTATATATATTTGTTTTACACTTATGATTGTATATATGATTGTTATTTTTTTAGTATGTATCTTCATTATTAATGAAGATACATACTAAAAAATAACAAATATTAAATGGTATCCAAAATTTAATGTATCTTCAGGTTTTTTCAAATAGAGAAAGAAATTCTCTCCTTCCTCAACTCTCTAATTAATATAATTTTATGAGAGTAAAAAAAAAATAGAAATAGATAGAAATAATTAATAGAATAACATCTCTTTATTGAGGCTAATGAAATTGAAATAATTAAGTTTATTTTTTTCTAACATGCACAATAGGCAGAAATAACTGTTACATTTCAATTAATATGAATTTTACGTTATTTATCACAATACAAATAAGTCATATAATAATTAAAGCGGAAAAATTCGATTGGTTGATTTAAAGTTTTTTGAAATACTAGATCAAACAGCATTATGCCATACTTTATAAAGATGTACGAATATGTTTTTTTATGAAATTTTTTTTTCGGAACCAATGATTTTGGAATTGTACAAGTGGGCCACTATATGAAAATAAATAATACATAAAATGTATCCCTTATTAAGATTAATCAGTGGAAAGAAGTTTTGAAGTTTTCTAAAGAAATGATTAATCTTAAACCTATTGTTTCGTTAATTTAGAAATTCAAGTAAAATCAAGATAATAAAAAAATAAGATTTTTTTTTTTTTTTTTTCAATGGTAGAAATATATCTATGCTTATCAGGATATGAAACATTCTGAGACAAATTTGGAATTCAAATGACTGACAAACTCTAATAAAAATAGATCATCATAGCTTCTGAGAGAACAAAACTTCGATATTTACTGTTTCACAACAGTTTATCAAACAGTGAGAGAATTTATACAAAATTTATGGACTCTGCAACCACCCAGGGGGCATACAAAATTGATTTTCGCTTCATCGTGCAAAACATTCTATATCCCTTTCTGAACTTTCAGGGACGTTTAAAACGCTTTTAAATCCCTCTAAGCACTTTATGCCTGTTGAAAACTGACTCAGTCACGTGTATAGATATTTTTTTGAAAAACTGTACTCCAGCAGTGTAAATCTCTCTTCGCGTAATGCCCGCAATTGGCGAGGCGGGGAACACAATAAAAGTCTCATCCTCATGAAAATTCAGTGCCCCCTCCCCCCTCCAGGCCGAGTTCCCCAAAGCCACATCCAGTTTCCCGAATGACGTTCACGAGCTGCGTACAGCCGGACCAATCAAATATCATGAAAAATTTATTTATGGCTCGGTTTGGGCTCCCAGGAGCGTTATGAGAAATGCCAGCCGCATACCAAGGGTATACCGTATGTCGGGACTCACTCTTCCCTTCGGATGCGTCAGGGAAAAGAAACCCCCTCCCGGAAATTCTGTCCTGTGTGGATGCGAGACACGTAGACGGTGTTAACTGCCGGTTCGCCATACGTCAACATAGTTGCCTCTAGCGTTGTGTCGGCATGTGTGTGTGGGACCGTGCACGTTCGGCGAGCATGGAGGCCTAGGGATTCCACCGATATATCAGAAGGGGAGGATGTCTCGTTCTTATGAGAGCTGGAATACTTTTGCTGCAGCAATGCAAGTATGAATTCTTGTAATTTCTCCTAAAAGTAAGGGTAAAGACATTCCAAATTCGCTGCATACTTGAATAAACTGAAATAATTACATTTTCAACCCTTAAATAAATACAACAAAATAGTTCAATACATTTAAGCTTACATCAAAATATATAAATTTTATATTATGAAAATTGTGATAATTTTTCGGTTATCAGAGAAATTGTAAGCAAGGATTAAAACAATCAAATTAAAAAAAAAAAAATGTTAGAATTGTGCGGTGGAATTTATGTACCAATTTGATTAAAAAAAAACTCCCAAACCTTCTTTTGATCCTAATAAAAAATGTGTATCACACGAGGGAGAAATAATTACAAAATAAAATCAGTGATCAATATAAATTAATAAGTAAAGCCTGAAGAAAAATTATAATATATATATTTTCTCATAAACAATGTAAAAAAATATCTTAACAAGGAACTTAAGAGGCACTTTAGCAACAATGTTGGAAAACATGGCTTAATTTATTCAGTGGCACTTAATTATAGAGTAGTTATAAGTCAAAGGACAAAAAAAAACCTCTTATTATAGTTGTTAAAATAACTTTTATAGACAATTTAAATTTTTTTTCTTTTAAAAGAGCTGCTGAACAAAAAATTAAGTATCAAAAAAATGCTTAAAATACATTTTATATTAACCTCAGTCATGAGAACATTTATGAAAGACGTTTTAAACGTCTTTCACGCGGATGATGCGCAAACAAACTAATTTCTGTGTTTCATTAATTATAGATACATTTTAAAACTTCAGAAGACAACGAGGAAAAAATAAAGCCCACTAAGGCAGGCTCTAGACTGTCCAGTATAGAAGAGTTGTACTGCTTGTTTTATAAACAGATATTTTGATTTTAAATTTCGGTCTTTCTCTACGTGGTTATTTATTTCCATTTACTTAATTTTTAGGAATTTATTTATTCCACCTTATTATAGGAATTTTTCTAAATCGTCATATTTAAGGCCTATAAATAAAGTGAATGGAACCTAAAGGTCTAAAAATGTCAGAGAAAAAAAAGAAGAAACATACGCAATAATATAATTTCCATATTTTTTTCTATAAAGGAAAAAGCTGTGTGACCATTCAATCATAAATGACTTAATTTTTTTTTTAAATACCATATCCAGAATGAGAGTAGTAATAATCTATTAATTTAATCATTAGCCAGATAAACATTCAGAACTGATTAGAGCTAAGATTTGATTCTGTAAGGGGAAAATTTCACAATTTTCAAATGGAAAAAAGATTCTCTTGGTTTAGTTAATTTCAATGTAAAATCGAAGTTGAAGAAATAATTGGAATAGTTTTATTAGGAATTTACATTATACCCTTCATTTAAACTCCGGGCATGTAATAAATACCTATAATATTCTTACCTTCAAAAGCTAAAGACTACTTTCATTCAATGTAAGTAATACATTTTACGTTATAATAATGAATTAAGAATATTCAAATATATCGAAGAGACAATCGTAATAAAATAAGTAAAAAATATGATTTTATGTAAAACGCTTAGATACAAATTTAGTCATTAGGTTTTTATTTTTTGTTTCACTAAAAAATGCATCGAGGATTTATTTCATAAACAAAATTTTTCCTGAAAGGTCCTTAATAAGAAAAGTTTCTCGATAAAGGAATTTTAAAAATAGAGTAGTAATTCCCTATAAAAGTTCTTAATAACATCTGACGGGGGTTATGGAGTGGACGAGAACAATGGCGAAGATATAAATCGCAATCAGCAGACAGAATCATTAGGGTGGAATTAATCTTAGTGAAAGAAAGAAGGGAGAACCAAGAAAAGCACGGGGTGGAAAAGGAAGAAAAATAAGCAAAAGAGTGGTATGAAAGGAGAGGGGAGAATTATCTACTTCATTACGGACAAATAATAATTCAAGCTCGGCCAGGGGAGTGTGCAAGGAGGTCTCATGGGCCCCTTCTTACTTATGGCATCTACTTCTCATACGCTTGTCCGTACATGAGCCAAGATGGCAGATTTATACGCGCCAAGTCCAATAAACTTTATTTGGATTCCAAAATGAAAGCTCCTAGAGGATATGCGACATTTAAAATGCCATTTTTAATATCAACACAAAAGTAATAAGAAAGAATAAGAAAAAAAAAAACTTAGGGTGCGCATATATGTTAATGACATGGAAGAGTAAACGCAGTGAATTTAATATCTACTCACTGACAAGGGCGATTTGTAAATTAATGCAGTAGAACTTTATTTTATAAATAATAAACGTTTATTCATTCATAACTCAAATATTCTTAAAAGAGTTAATCTTAAATTACTGATTGCATCTAAATAGTTAATTTTAAATTAATTTAACTTTAAAATAATATAAAATAATGTAAATTAAGAAAATATTATTAAAAATAATAATGATAAATTTATTAAAAATTCTAAATATTGGTTTTTGTTCATTCTAACTTAAGTTTAATCATGAAGAATGTAAATTAAAAAGGAATTAATTTTTCCCATTCATAAAAGATGCATAAAGATACTTAAATTGCCATAGTACCATTTTACATAGAAGGTAATAAATCAACCTTCTAAAAATTATATGCATTCCTCATAAGAGCTTCTCTAAAATTCAATACATTAGGAACATAAATTGGCTCACTAATAAGAGGAATGTGAAATCAACTTTAGATTAATATGTAATGTAATATTTAAAAATATCACTCATCAATCACTGGATGAAATTATAGTTTGCCATTTCAAATTGAATGGGAGCAAATAAGCCAAAATTTAATAAAAAAAGTTCACTCCACTCAAGGTAAGTGGACTCAAGTTACAGTAAAACTCATGTGTTTTCAAATTAAAAATTTATTGTATACAAAAATCAAGGTTATAAATTGCCATCGAAATGAATAATAAACTGAAGTTCAAAATTAATAATTAAGAAGTAAAGAATTATAAGTTTAATAAATGGCTAATGATTAGTACTGTTCTTAAGTGAAAAACGACAAATAAGCCGAAAAATTGCAAATACTAGGATATCAATCTATTAATAATTTGGTTAAAACCCACTTTTAAAATTGGGGAGAATAACAATAAAATATTGATTGTAAAACATTTTACAAATTCGCTCAATTATTATATCAAAATATAAAAATAAATAGTATTGTTTAATATTATAAATAATATTAAGATAAAATTTTACTTAAATAAGCAGACAGCTTATTTTGCTTGGAATAGACAATTCCAACAAGACTTGAAAGAGTTTTTCTTACTTCACTTGAAGTCTAGTAATCCTGAAGAAAATTATTTTGTCCCTATCTTTATATTGTAAGGGTGTTACTATGATTTATATAAAATATTAAGTTTTTTTTATTTTCTTTATGATATAAGAGGATGGGAATATAATAATACCGCTATTTTTGTGAACACTCTACGCTCTGCCTGACACTTTCAAATTTAATTTTAAATTTATTTACTATATTGTTTGTAAATATTGGTCTTCCACTAATCCCCCCCCCCCACCATTCCTTTATCCGTTATATACCAAAAATGAATTTATCACAAGCCTATATTTGGAAATATTAAAGGACGAAGTTACATTCATAGCTATTATATATCATAAAAGATTAAATAGAATATAAATTTTACAAAATTACTTTCTATATTTTACAAATACGTTTTAATAAATTATATTGTACAAATGGCCTTTTTTACATTTCTTCGTGTATTATCATGTCTGATAATTATGGAGGTATCAAAACTTTAAATAATGCTTTTTACCCTCCCCCCGACCAAACTTTTTCTTGAGCGATTTTTAGTCATTAATGGTCTCATCCAAAAGTTTGCAAAAATAAGATTCAAAGCCGAATTCAGTTCTTAATTATGGTCTATATTTTTAGCTTCTACTATGTAGATTCGGTAAAGTTTGATGTAATTGTGGGGAAATCTTAGTGGGAAATCTACTAAACAGCTTGAGTTAATAGAATTTATTATAAAGTAATATTAAATTTAAAGTTCTATTTTAAAAATGCCCTTACTTTCCCTGAAGATTTGAGAAATAATAAGTTGGCATCTTCGAGATAAAATAATAAATGAAATTTAAGAAATTCGAAATGTCCTAAATATTTAAAAAATTTGTATCAATAATTAAAATAGTAAATTTTATAATAAAAATGATATTTACTAAAGATAAGAAGAGTTATCAAGCATTCCATATAAATATTCTATAATTTAATTTAAAATTAATAAATATTTGTTAACAACTGTGGGAAATATAATTAAAAAAGTATACGACTACTATTCAAGTAGAAAGATTATTATTTTTATGTAATACATTACTGGGGCCCTCAGAACAAATTTTCAATTTAAATAGATTTACAGCGATCAAATAATAATAGCTACAAGTGATTTAAAATAAACAAAATACAACTAAGAAGTAAAAAATCGATAATTTGAAATTTTAACATAAAAAATGAATCTCAATATAAATTCAGACTGTTCAGACCAGTAAAAGCTTGAGAGAGAACAATATTTCACGTAGTAAATTATTTAGAACCTGAGAGATACTTAAGTATAAGATATTTTAGTAAAGATATTGACACATAAATTCCTAAACAATTATGAGATTGGACAGATATATCTTTTTAAAATTAAGATAATGCTTGAATGTTTAAGAGTTCTACTTTAAGTGGTGGCAGTCCACAGTGATTTAGGTCTAAATCTCAGGAGGGGGGAGGGGGCACGAGGATGGCGATACCCCCGAGGCGACTCTCTCACTTCTTCCCTCCCTCCCTCCTCTCTCTTTTTTTTTTTTTTTTTTTTTTTTTTTTTTTTTTTTTTTTTTTTTTTTTTTTTTTTTTTNTTTTTTTGGCACAAAAGTGAAAAACTCCCAGTCAATCCTTGATGCCCCTCTCGAATCCATTCGTTGCAGGAATTTTGAGAAAAACTCCAGAACAAATATTTGCATTTATCATGAATATATCGGTTTCACAATATTCAATTTTAATACTATCATTACTATACTAAATGACTTCAAAAAATTTATTTAAACACAAATATTAAATATAAACAACTGAATTTGCACCTAACTAAATGCAGAATAAACAAATGTAGAATTTATTGTTTCCTACTAACTTCAGACATTTCCCTATCGTCATAGAACCAATATGAAATTTGAGTTACTTTATGAAGCTTTAGCACTATGAATTTTTATTTATTTATTTGTATTTTGTCTGTTAAACTTCAGTCCAGTTTATGGAGTTGGGAAATTTTTTGAAAAAGAAAAAAGGAATTTTCAAGATTGCAATTCCACTCAATGGTCCACCTTTTTGATGAATACAACCAGTTTTTTTTTTTAATAGTATGATTCATAAGAGTATGAGAAAAGAACAAAAAAATAAATGGCTTGAAGAATCAAATAAAGTTTCACCAGATCTTGGCTCCTAAGAATGAATCGTGACTTGTTTTCCGCAGCGGGTCAAGATCGCCAATAGAAAGACAAAGGGGGGGGGGGGGGTTATTTTAAAACTCCTAATCAGATTTAGAGGATTTAAAATGGCTGAATGAAGAGACAAAAGAGCATCGAGGATTGTGTATCTGGGGAACCGTTAGGCTAAGTTATAGGGAGGTAGTTGAGAGAGCATGTGTGTGAGGTGGAGGGGGGTTGAGGAGAGTGGGGGAAAGGACAACAGGAGCAAGACGGGTTCCTGAAGCTACCAACATGGCTGGACAATCGCCTCCTACTGGAACCTACCTCTCAATTATATCCACTCACATTTAACTAAAGCACGGTATGGGGGAAAAAAAAAGAGATACAGATAAATTATTTATAAAACAAAATGAAAATATTGAACTAATGACAAGGAATGTAAGCGATTCATTTTAAACACAGAGCGACCTGTAGAATTATCAGACTTATGATAATTTTCTAAATGAATTCCTACCTTTGAAAAGCGTTTTTGAAAATTTCACCCTTACATGATTATAACGTATGTCCCCATCAGCGCTAGAAATCTTGCCCACATTGATAAATCAAACCCCTATGGAACTGGTTATTTAGGCTATTGTCTCTATATGTCTACCCTTCTCCCATTGACCGTTATCATTGACTCGACGAATGCCCCTTCTTTCAAAAGTGAGAAGGTCTCTTTCATCTGACAATGGGGTCGACCAGATCCTAGGACCATAAAACGAACATGGCGGAAGAGGTTTTTGTAGACAGGATGACCATTAAGGGCTGCGAGATCATCTTTTAGAGAGATTGGACAGAATCCACTGTCCACTGTTGTAATGTTAAACAAACATTATTTTAACATCAAGGGGGGTGTATATATAGAGTATATAGACACTATATACCTATATACTATATAACTAGCCTTGTCTTGAACGGATGAATGCAACCTGCAACGATCTTCCAACAGTACTTGTATCACCATAAACCTATAGCTGAATGCCCTTATTAAGGGGTTATTGTCTAAATTCCTGATTCTTTGACAGCTTCCTTAAGGTAAAATAGGAGGGAGACCAAATCATCTCTTTCACCTACTCCTCTCAATGTCGAGAAACTACCTAATCGCTTTCATTTTTTATTATTTTTTTTTATTTCAACAAATATTTTTAATAATTCTGCATGGCGGATTTGAAGATTTTTTTTGCTTCTAGCAGAAAATCTGCCTACGCCATCTATTGTGAGCTTTCTTTCTCATTCTAATTTTATTTTTCAACAATTCATTCATACTAAGCTGAATATGTTCGTATCGTTTATTTTCGAATAGACAGATTCAAAGATGGAGCAGGCCTTAAATAGTTTAAAAAGCCACTTTACGATTCAATGAATTAAAATAGAAAAGAAATACCCATTAAGACATTATTAATATATTGTGTGAAGATTCCAAAGTTTTGATCTTAATTTCTAATACTATGAAAAATAAAATAAATAGATATTTGTAACTATATCAAAGATTAAGTTCCTTAGGACAACAAATATTTATTTTATGAATTTAATTTTACACTCAACTGCGCTTACAATAATTTCATTGCAATTTAATCGTTTAATACTAATATTTGAGAACTTCAAGAAAGAGCTATGAACAGAAAATGAACAAAATCTATATTTTCCGTTATTAACCCCTTCTAATTCCTTCTGTATATATTTCACGAAAAAAAAAACCAATATCTCCTGCTTATCAAAAATTCGGATGGTTTTCATTTTGAATTTGATCTTTTAAATAGGAGTTAAAATGGAGAGTGTTTGACTGTGGAATTTTTAGCAGAGAATTTTTGTTGGGGTTCGGTCAAGGCTGTGGCCAACCATGACCGAACTTAAACAAAAACACTCTACTGTTAAAGGAAAAAAGTGGTATACACACTCAACCCATCCTCTGATATGTTGAAAAATTGATTCGTGGGACTTCAAGGCATACAAATTTGTTGAAAACACTCAATAGATTTTTTTTTTTTTTTTTAGGATTTCTAAACTTGAGGCAAAGTAAGGGGAAAAGGAACGAACAAATAAATACCCTGAGTAAGTAGTTGTACAACATGGAAAGGTTATGGATAGGTATCGCTAAATCAAAATGACTTACTCAACAGCCAATGCAGCTCCTTCCCTCTGTCGTATAACTCCGCCTTACCTGGAACAGACAAGAAAAAACAACAGTCACTCCCGGGATGAATAGGCCTTATAAGTGTACATGGCGTTTTAAGTGAGGCGATAAATATCATAGAGGCCGAGAGAAAGGAACACTGGGAGAGAATGCAAGTGGTATCAAGGGTGGTTTTGGTTTGAGGTGTGTTACCAGTGGGGTTATCACAATTTCAGGTTAGTAAAGGGGAAACAAAGAGAAAAGAGGATAAGAAGGAGAACAGAGGGAAGGAATGTGGATACATATGAAGGAAACTTGAATTTCAAGCATATTGATAATGAAGAGCTGGAGATATTGTAAATAAAAAAATCTATTCTTCCCTAATCTTTAATTTACTACATAAACTTATAGGATTCTGTTACTCGTGTAAGTCCTAAGTTCCCTAACCCTTACTGTCAGTGTGTCGATTAATGGTCAAATAAAAACTTAGTCTCTCACAGAAAAAAAATAAAATAAAAACCATTTAATTTATAAAATTCATAACTACCAAAAAAACATCCTTAGAATAAAAGAACATGATGTCTGTTCAAGTAAGCTTCCACGGTCTTCAAAAATATTCATAAATACTTCTTCCCGGCTTGACCGTCTCAAAAAGGTAATTTTTCCCAAGCTTTCACAAATCATATGATGACTTTTCCATGGCTGAAAAGTAGAATAACTTTTCGACATGGTCAAGCCCCAAAGAAGTAGAACGTCCTAAAGGATATGATAATGCCATAATTATAATAAATAAATTGATTAAAATAATCTAAGAATTTACATCTTCATTCATTATTGTTATGGCCATTCCTTCAGCAAAACCAGATATATTTACAGCTAATCTAATAATTAATTTTTTGTAAATGGAAAGAACCTAATAATGGGAAGTATAATTGAAAATGTGAACTATCATATTGATTTATATTCCAGTGTGAAAAAATTAATTGGAATTTATTTTTTACTGCCAAAGTTTCGACTTGCAATGCAATCAAATTTCACGGCTAAGGATCATGACAGGAATTATCTGGCAAGGCTTGCTGACAAGTAATACAATTTAAATTTGTAATGGATTTATAAATAATTTTTTTTTTAAATTATCAGCAAGGCTTGCTATACATGTAAAGAGAAATACGTATATTAAAGAATAAATTCAATTTGATTTATTTTATACAAAATTTTTTTTCACATCTTTTGTAACTGAACCTCAAACCATTGCACTACTGATGTACTTGAAGAATTTGAAGCTTAGACTTAAAGTACCATAGAAGGAATACGCTAGGCTTAGAGACTACGGGACAAGGTTCCTTCGACTTCACCTGGTCCCAAATTAAGCCCGCTCCCCTGGGGCCAGCACAACCCTGGCTACTCCCTTTAATTAAATTATTCCACCCCCAACTACCTCTCTGGCTGTTTTCACTCGAGGGTTTCCTGCAGTGAGGAACAACATAAAATTAGGTTTGACTTGTGGAACTTTTGTCCGTTATGACTGGGCGTTTTTGATGAATATGTAAACAAACAATGCATGGAGGGCTACCAAGTCTGCCAAGGTACTGCATAAACTAAGCATATTTCCTATGTAAAGATGGACATAAATAAGAATATATGACTAAGAATGGAGATCGATGTGTGAAAAAAGTAAGTTCACGGAGGTTAGGTAAATGAAGGAGTACGGCTCTTTCTTCCTTGCATCCTAGCTCCTCAGATAAAAAAAATATATAAAATAACATTGTAACTAAATATGCTCTATAATTAGTACATGTTTTTTGTTGGGGTTCGGTCAAGGTTGATCCAAAAAATACAATTTAAATAACGTGTATATTTTATTTTCTAACGACGTTTCCATTACACTGTAAGCCATCTTCATTTGATCAAGGTGGCATGATGCCCCTTATCGCCTTCATTAGAGCTCTCCAGTAGGTGGCTTACAGTGGAAGTCGAAACTTCGATAGAAAACAATAAAAAAAAACACATTTTAAATTGTATTTTTTGTATCAAACTTGACCGAACCCCAACAAAAAATATCTACTAATACCCTATGGTCAGTGCATATCAGAGAAATTTTCAAAAAGTTTTTACGTTACCAACGTTAAGAAATTTATTAGTGGTTTTCATTGAAGAAAATCAAACAAAATTACTCACACACAAGCGTTTTACACATATGCATAAGTAAATAATCTAAAAGGTTATTTCTACCACCAATGAATAAAGAACTATCATACCTTCTATTATCCGTCTTCATTGGTTTCTGCAAACCATCTTCTATTGGCTTTCGGACATTGTCCATCCTCGTGGCCGAATACATGTGTTCACTGTCACTGTCTGTATTCAACTGCTGAGTTGAACTGAATACATACAGTGACAGTGAACACATGTATTCGGCCAGAAGATGGACAAAGTCCGAAAGCGCTCGCCAACAGAAGATGGTTTGCAGAAACCAATGAAGACGGATAATAGAAGGTATGACGTATGCATAAGTGTTTGACAATAAAACTACAGAGATTTTATTAGCTGTTTATTAAGTTATATGTGATCCCCTGAGAAGGGATTCTTCACGAAGTTTCAATGGCTGAAGCCCATCATCAGAAGAACAAAATCCCACATCTTCTACAGTTGGGGGAAGAGTAAGATATCTCCGTGGCCAAAGAGGTCCTCACTATATCACTTTCTCGCTCCCGGGACCGCAGCACGATTAGTGGTCTCCTCAGACGGAGGGGACTAGGATCGCGTGCGTACTCACCAACTCCTTCCAGATTGAATCTCGGCCCTCCCAGACCTTCGTGGTCGTAAGTATGCTTCTTACAAGAGGGCTTAAAATTCTCTCGTAAAAAAAAAAAAAAAATCTATGTATTTCCGAGCTAAAGGCAAATATAATAATTTATTTAGGGGTAAATTCTGTTTTCATCACTAAGTTCGTCTCGAAGGGGTGACATAAAGAACGATTAATTTACCCAAACTTAATCGTTAAAAACATTGGCCGATGGAAATGATTGTTAATAAACAAATGATTAGCGGGTATCCCTCAAATACACATAAAATGGATAAACTGATCTTGCTAGGTGAAGCTATAAATTAAAAAAAAAAAATAGCGAGTGTGTGTGTGTGTTTCATTCTCTTACATTTCTAGAAAAAAAAGCATATTAAGAAAAATATTTAAGAATATAAAGGGCTAAGAATCCCCCCACTACTCGGATGAGAGTCCAAGCACCACTTCCTAGTCGTTCAATGCGCAGGGCTTAGCGGGATTACCTTTTCTTATCTTTGTTCTTTAGGTCATGTAAGATTAAAGAAACCACTTAATGTTTTTATACGGTGCACCTTAATGAAACCTACGTACACAATCTGCTTGTATTGGAAAATTACGGACATTTTTAATTAGACAACATTCAGGTTGGAATAAATAAATAAAAAAATAGCTCTAAAGGGTTATTATCACTACCAATGAATATAGAACTATCATACCTTCTATTATCCGTCTTCATTGGTTTATGCAAACCATCTTCTGTTGGCCGACAGAAGCCAACAGAAGATGGTTTGCAGAAACCAATGAAGACGGATAATAGAAGGTATGATAAAAAAATCCTCTTATAATAATACTAAAAATCATACTAGGCCCTTTAAATTTTAAATGGCTCTTACGTACTAAGTAAGTATTCATATAATTTTATTCAGTAATGTATGAAATAAAAAAAGAAGGGTTAAAAAAAAATATATATTTTTTTTTAGAGTGAGGTAGGGTGTCTACTTATTGGTTGCTATAATAGCTAACTATCAAGGCCTTAAAAGACTAAGAGTAAGTTCTCTTGTTTAAAATTATGTACAGATTTGTTGTACGTTAGGTTCTTCACTTTCTTACAATTGTCTATGTATGCATGAATAGTATTATACATTCATACATACATACATATCATACGAAAACAAGGTTATCAGCTGAACTCAAATAAATAAATTCTTGTCAAGAGGAAAAATAATTTTCCTCTATACGATTTTAATGATTCATAAGTTACATGTATACAAATCGCAGACAATTTCCTTGAGGAAAATTTGCTCAAATAGCATTCCTAATCATCCCCAGTCGTCAGGGTTTATTCATTTTCAATTTATCCCCCTTATTTTTATCTTCAGATTGTTATTATTTGAAAACAATGGGGAGGAGGGGGGGGGGACCTACAAAGGCGTGGGGGTATCATGAATATTCAATTTTCCCCGTTAGCTTTACGCAGACAATACTCCTCCTCCGTGGTGCTTGGAGTAAAGGGATACACATTCGAGATCGGTATCGGCCAGCGCGAACACGCCGACCGGTATTAAGTTGTTCCAGGAGCAACATCAACGCTTCCATTATCTCGCGTCTGAGCGTCAGGGCGATAACGCGAAGCACCCCTGCAAGGATACCTTCCCGAGGGTTTCCTCCCCAACTCACGACTTCCCCGCCCCTTTTTTCAGGGGTGCTTTAAACCAACAAGAATCCAACGGAGATTCAACGTAAATCTACCAGACTTATATATTCAGGTGGTCTACATACAGTATGTAGAACGTTTGATGAGACCTCATTGCAGAACTCCTAAAATAATTTCAGTAAATCCGTTGTATTTACCGTTTCTTCTTCCGGGTTGGACCGTGGCAAATTGGTGTTATTTGCCGAGCTTTCGCACATCATGAGTTGACAACTCTCATTCTCTTTTGAGCCCTGAAGAAGCCATCACATGATGTGCGAAAGCTCGGCAAATAACACCAATTTGACACGGTCCAACCCGGAAGAAGAAACGGTAAATACTTCTGACGACCGTCGAAGCCTAAGTGAACATCAAATCCGTTGTAGTCATCTATTCTTCTACATCTTGCCATAACATGTTGTTTTTTTTTCAGTTAGGACGCCTCACTTGATCTTGACATAAAGTTCTCGAATCACGATATTAACATTCATCACATGGTAGTTTATTTTAACAGAAAGTATTTCTTAAAATAGCAATTGTTTCAGTTTCGCACTGTGTTTTGAGTTATTCATTAGACAGTATTTTCAAAAGGAGAGTTTGTTGACCGTAGATATTATTCTAAGATGATTTTAGTTGGGGTTCGGTCAAGGTAGATCCAAAAACACAAATTTAAAAAATGAATTTTTTTAATAAAGGATTATCTGCCAACGTTTCGGCTTACGTTGTAAGCCATCTTCAGGGCTATCATGAAGATGAGAGAGGACGTCCTGTCCCTAAGTTCACATTTCCATGACTGAGAATTTCTATATTCTCACACACACATATATCACAATGATTTCGTGTTAATAATATTTTCTTCTAATGTACTGTGTATGTATGTATTTATATTTGGAAGTTAGATGTTAATAGTTTGAAAGTAGATAATAGTTTTATAAGTCTATTAAAGAGCTACATCTGACCAAGATGAGGATGAGAGGGAAGTGGGTTTAACCGATTTGAAAATCACAAATATAAATGTTTACTATTAAAAAAAATGTGTTTTTTTTCTTTATACGATATATAATTATTTATTTATTTATCTTAAAACTAGAAGAGCAGTACCAAATAGTCTTTATTAAAAATATTAAATAGGAAACTTATGTCAAAACTCTTCATGAATTTGACTGATTTAGTCATGGAAATGTGAACTTAGGGACAGGACGTCCTCTCTCATCTTCATGATAGCCCTGAAGATGGCTTACAACGTAAGCCGAAACGTTGGCAGATAATCCTTTATTAAAAAAATTCATTTTTTAAATTTGTGTTTTTGGATCTACCTTGACCGAACCCCAACTAAAATCATCTTAGAATTAGACAGTATTGTATTTCAAATGGAACTTTATGCACCACATTAGTGCGGATCTATACATAACATAAAAAACTTTATCAATAAAAATAGAATTATATTAGCAAAGACTCACAAATTAAAGAAAACCCATATAAGATAAAATAAATAAAATGAAATGCGTTCCTAACAAACAAGTCATAAATTATTTAGATAACAAAGAGGGCAGGTTATACTGTTCGCCTAATTTTTTCCTATTCAATTGGAGTGTGTATTCCCTATGGACACACTAGGAATTCTCTGGGTCATTATAAACAGAAGCACAGAAAGGACAATTAACTGTGTACTTTGAGTAATGTTCACCTGTGATCTTTGACTCTGGAGTCCATTACCTTAAACGCCAGACCACCGTTCTCCTACTAGTTTTGATTTTGTGTAATCTTTGAGGTCCAACTGTGTTTGTGTGTCTGTCATTAGGTATTTCTTTTTACATATTGAAGAGCCAAATACCGAGTACCATTAGACTGTCTAAATGTATTTACATGAGAACTTGTTGTCATAAAGGGAGCATTTCGCCACGCGTGACATAACCTTCTCAAGCCCCCAACTTATTCCCTTCCTACTGCTTCCCGGTACAACCTCCTCCTCTTCTTATGGCCTCCACTTCTTATATGTTATACAAGTTAAACATATAGTCCAACAGATAATGAGTGATGGGCAAACAGGATAACTGTGACTCTCGTGGCTGGTTGCTACTTCACGTAATGTCAGAAAACGATAGGGGAAAAGCTAATTCAGTTCCTATATGGAGTCAAGGTTCAAATAAGAATATACACCAATCAAAGGGTGCTTTCATAAATTTAACACTTTATTTTTAAAATACCTTTTGTATTTAAAATACAGGCAAAAATGTATTATCCCGACGTTGAGTTGGAAAATAGTTTGATGCCTCTGGGTAATTAACGACTTCCATTTTTCAGAGCATAAAACTGATAAGTTTTTTATTACCGGACAATATGAAAAGAATTAGTTTAATAAATAAATAAACAACTCTTAAATAAATAACTTAAAAAAAAAAATGAATGAATAAATAACTCCAAAACGCAATAAGCCATCATTCGAAAACTGAGTGCTGGAAGATGCAATAGAGAGTTGGACACCAATAAAAATACACAAGCAGAAATCGCATAGGACGAATCAGGAAGAGACAAACGACTTGCTTAACAATACAACATGAATATGAATGAAGAAAAAGACACGGGCAATGCTCTGTGTACCCCAGTCTCCAGGGGGGCATAAAGTAATATCGCCCCTTCTGTGGGCGCAATTCCACCGTATGATCGTCTGAGGGACGTACAGGATCGTCTCCATCACAGGACATCAGAGTATGAGGGGTGGGAGTCGTGGCAATTCCGGTTTTGCCCTTGAAATCACCGAAGGGAAAAATTACTGGAGGGTATGAATCCGCTTGTAATACCCCTGGCTGCCATACAAACATTATCCATTTCATTCTGCCTCGTACCGATTAAGGGAACAATCTGCCTAGAGGGCATATATATATATCAGAATGAACAAGAAAAAAATTCTTGCTTAATAGACAGGATTCGAAGGAAAGGCAGTAATGAAAATGAAAGGGAGTTATTAAAAAAGGCCTAAAATACTACCAAAATTTGAGAAAAGAAAATCAGCATTAACATAATTCAAGCGAAGTCCTAAGCATTTAAGTATCAATATCAAATTTCTAATATGAAAGTGGCAGATAATAACTCAGTTCATTTAACTTACAGTTTACACAGTATAGTCCTGTTTCTAAAAATAATAACTAGCCTCATTACTATTACATTTCCCATTTAGGAATAGGACTTCTGAAAATTTCTTTTAATACTTTTACTGATCTTAAAATAAAAAAAAATCAACCCAACTACATGTCATAGAGGCCCAGAGGGAAAATAACGCCATGTTACATACGACATTTCCAGACCTTTTTTTTGCATTTTATGAAGAATAGAACCCAATTAGGGCGCCTCACCCTGGAGTATGTCACGAATTCTCTGGTTTAAAAGTATATATTTATTATATGCATGTATGTGTGTGTTGTATTTCAAGAATTACAAAAGAGAAGAAAAAACTCATTTTTTTGTCATCTATTGTAATTTGTTGTGGTATTAAATCCCACATTAATTTTACACAATAAATGCAAGGGAATAGAAATAATGCAATAATGTAAGATAATAGTCTGGCTAGCGTCGGTGGTGTAATTTGTAAACATGCCAGCCCGGTAAGCAGGAGATCCGTGTTCGAGTCCCGGCTGAGGTAGTAAGATTTTTTTATTCTATTCCCTTGCATTTAGTGTATGAAAAAAAATCATTATTTTTCAAAATTAGGCGAAGAGTTTCAGAGGAAGACAAAATCAGATAATGATATATAGTTAATATCTTGGTTATTTTTAGTGAAATTAAGAAAAAAATATACACTTATTAGGGGAAAATTGGATCAATAGTGACATTAAATCTACGAACATTGTTTTGTTACTTTAAAAAAAAAAACGATTTAGGTGAATTAAAGAAAATAAATTTGTATAATAATTTGAATGGTATGTAAGAAAAACTTCAATAAAATGTATTCAGTTAGGACGTTAATGTTTTATTTTAAAATTTTTAATTTGAGGTATACCGTCTGTTTACTTTCAGCCAAATTTACATATAGTTTTTGTTTCATTTGAAGCAATTTTTTTTTTTTTATGGGATGAGCCGATTTTGAATACACAAATAACATTTGTGAGACTCGGAGCTTTATGGGTAGGTGAAAACCCATTATAGACCTCATTGGCATCCTTACCCCATTATAGATTATAGACATTTATGTTCATTTTTATCTGTATACTTTTAGTTGGTTTATATAACATGAAAAATGGGAGGGGAGAAATACATTTTAAGTCATTATGCAGACTTAAGTACATCTTTCCCTCCTTATCGGCCGTTCTTCCTGAGTGCTATCGATCACTCTCCTTCTCCCGCCTTATTCCGCCTTTTTCCTTCGATCCCGAGGACCCCGACACACGCACGTCGAGGACCCCACACATGAGAAGTGTTTTGCACACGCTGGCTGGAAAAGGGCTCCGGAAGAGAGACGGCTTCCTCTATCTTCCCGCTGTTCGCTTACAGCAAGTCCTGGGGCCTGATTTACTCCCCATCCCTACTTTGAATTGCATGAAATAACTTTTTCTCCTACCAAGATCGCTTTTCTTCCAACAGGCCACCCCCCCCCCCCCCCGAAGAGAGAAAGAGAGTGGAGAAATAGATGTAGAGAGAGAGAGAGAGAGAGAAATGAGTGGAAGAGCGAAGGGAGAAGGCCAAAGAGATTTCCATTTATTTAGATACTTTCGCCAACTCTTTTTTGTATTTATTCTACGACGCAAACGACTCTTCCCATTACCATCGCCTTAGGATAAATTATTCCCAAAGAAGTGAGACTTTTTTTTTTTTTTTTTATTAAAAAAAAGCTTTAGATCCAACCACTCTTTCTCTCATCCTAAACTAAAAAATTCTAAAATTTTAACAATTAACCCTTATTTCATCTTTATTAAAGTCTCAAGAAAATTGCGAGAGAAAATACACTTATTAGTAGCCACCAATTAGTCAGAGAACGCCCCATAGGGTTGGGGGGGATGAGTGACTTAAATAAAGTCACTTAAAACTGTCAAGAATGGTAGCGAGAACTCAGATATTTATTTATACACATAAATATTTATTTGCACATAAAGCTTTATGCCTCAGTTGTCACGAGAATAGTAAGGCCATTGTCTCAACGAAATGCAAACTCCCACTTGAGGTCATATTTCAACTACTACTTATTACCTAAGAAGTGATTAATCTAATATTCGCCCTTACTCTTTAAAACTATATTAATGAGTATGACAAAAAAAAAAGCAAAAGTATAAAAATGTATTTTATTTAAACATACTGAATAAATACAACAATATATAATAAACCAAACAGTCAGAGTCCAATATTTAAGTGTATAGGGAAGTCGCAAAAAAAAAAAAAAAAAAAAAAACTTAAATAATAAAGCTCAACGCATCAGAGTAATTCCTCCTGAAAAAGTTAGGAATGAAAGATAAATTCGTCACGCAGGAGCTGCGTACAATAAGTAAATTGCTCAGTATCGCAATGGATTTGAACTTTTCGTCTAATTTAGAAAAGCTTACTTCACTAAAAGCTCCTGAAGAGGCGAACGAGTAGTATACGAAACTAGTAGAGCAATAAAGGTGAGTTTAAAGTTATTGTTCTTGTTTTATTGACTTTTCGCCAAACGCCATGAAATATTTCAACAGAAGGTTACTCTTCGGAAACTAATCATTAGGTTTTAGATGGGGAAAAGTCTTCATTGAGCTGCGATGTAGAATATGAGACATTAAGGGGGGGGGGGGGGAAGCATTCAAAACAATGATTATGCCTCATTGTTTGTTGCAGAAATATTTAAGGAGTTACACAGTGAAATTGAACAATTACATATTAGTAGGGGTTTACCTGAACCGGAAAATTCTTTCTAACAAATTATACACTACATTTTGATGATTTTCTTAATTAAATTTGTATTTTTGCTTTTGAATATTGAATGCAAAGCAAGATGAGCAGGAAATATTTGGTTTAGAGCAATAAAAGAATTCACACATTTATTTATGGATAAAATATATATTCTAGAAGTGTGGGGTAATATATTACCAGGACTTTTCAAATAAAAACATTTATGTACTACAATTTGTTTACTTTAAGCAGCTCCTTCGCGATGGGTTTTTTTAATCTTATAATGGATTAATAAATTCTCTATTCGGACAATTTACACTTTCAACTTACCATTCAAAGAAAGCATTACTATGCACCCTTATGTAAAACGAGAAATCTTTTCTCCAAAACGGTTAACACTATCCCCTTCTTCTGATTCACCCTCACCACCTAGGGGTAGCAGACGGACGGGGACCAGGGGTTAATTGTACAAAAAGGGGGCAGTTCCTTCCCGCCTTTCTGCAGGCCGTATGCAGATGGAACGCCTGCTATTTTTACTTACATAGAGGTCGATTTCCAGATTTACAACACGCTGGAAGAATACTCACCCTGATTACATGGGGGCCATTTTACTGAAGCTTTATGATCTGAATTCCGAAACGTTAGCTCCTGCTTCTCCCCTACCCTTAAAAGATTAGTCGGGGGCACTCCCGAGGAAATATACCTCCATGGAGTTCCCGATGGGATAAATTGATCAGAAATTGAGCTAGCACAGTAACACATGAATGGATTAGGCCTATCACAATAACTGCTGGGGTAAGCACTATAAAAGATGCAGTACTTTGTCAACGTCATACCCCACAGCCATTATAATAAATATTAAGCACCAATGAGTTGTATTGATTTTTTTTAAAATCAAACCCTTGATATTTTCATAGCTGTTTACAAAACATTACGTGCCCAAAGTAAAGACAATTTTCTTTTTATTTGATTTGTTTGGGTAGTTAATTGGTTACATAATATGTAGACTTAACTTTTTTAAAACACTAATTATAACTTGGTTGGAGGGTTTTTGGCCGTCGAGTATTATGCTCGATAATTTCTCTATGGATAATTAGTCAGAGTTTCGGCCAGGCTGAGAAAAATAAAATATTCCCAAACTTGTTGGGCAATTATTTTACTATTGCCGAAGTTTTATTTATTTTTATTTTAGTTCTGCACTCTGAGATGTGACCATAAAGCTCCCTATCTCCAGGCATCACCATCGTTATGATGATAATAAAATAATTACCGCACAAATTTTTGAGTATTTTACTTTTTGATCTTGGCCGAAACCAAGACTAATTTCTCCAGCACTAATTATAATGAAGATATTACGTTTATAAATTTCTGTCTTCTACTAAATCTCCCCTACCCCTCACAATATTTTAGTATAAATTGAATTTACTCAACCGTTTATAGTAAAATACCTTAACACCGAATTTGGTCACTATAACTTATAAAATAAAGGGACCAATTCTTTATCATGTGTTTTTTTGAACAATTATAAAAATTAAATTTAATTGAAAATTAAATTTTAACTAATTACTTTGAACAAATTATGTTTATAAATATATATACTATTTTTAGCCCCTCCAATATTGAATCCATGAAGTTATATTTTTTTTTTTTTTTTTCACTTTTGTGATAGTACCAGCCAGTGTATCCCATCCTATAGGAAATTTGCTCAAAGTAGATCAAATGGACGAAAACTACCAGAAATGAAGTAACACAAAGATTGTATGCTGTAGACGATAAAAGGATTCTGATAGAGCGGAGTAGCCATATGCTTTATATCAGCCATCTGAAATGCAACCCCTTATAAATAATATATGTAAAAACAAAAAGAAAACCGCCCTTCCCGGAGGGTGCCTCGTTAACTTGGAATATTCGCCAGGGAAGAGGTACGCCCAGTGGCCGGTCACATTCAATGGAAATCGCCCTTATCCCTTTCGGATCGTATCATTACGGCTGTACTCCCGAGCCCCGTCATACTACGGGGCTCCGTCATCATTATTGTGAGTCAAGCAAGGCTGCATGCTTCATCTCTAGAACTATTACTGTTTCAAATTTTTAAAAAGAAAATAGTTATAATTAGAAAATTTTTAATTTTACTATCGTGTTTCAACTACAAAAAAAAAAAAAAAATTCCTTACTTGTATGTTCAAAAGGAGAGTTTTTTTTAAACCGTAGATATAGATAGATCAAAAAAAAAAAATACAAATATAAAAAAAAGTGTATTTCTTTTAAAGATTACCTGCCAACGTTTCGGCTTACATTGTAAGCCATCTTCAGGGCTGCCTATCAAGAAGACGAGAGAGGACGTCCTGTCCTTAAGTTCACATTTCATGACTGGCCAAGTTATGTTGTATGTACAAAAGGAGAGTTTTTTTGACCGTAGATATAATTCNCTTTATAGAAGAAGATTATTTTTCTTTCACAATTTTAATTATATTTTCATCTTAATTTTCAATTAAAGAGGAAGTTTACGTGACAGTAGATTATATGGGTAAGTCAATTTTCTGTATCTTATTTTCAATTATCTATTTGCATGATTAAGCTAATGCATGCTCATTTAAATAGTTCCTTCACTCATCACGTAACAACTTGAGTATGATAACAAGCACAGATTCATTGTACTTCACTACACTTATTGCAATGGCTATTTCACATGCAAAATTACCAACAAATATTGCTCTACTATTTGGTAGCTTGGTATTTAAAAACAAGTTTAATGTAAAATTTTGAAAATAGTTGCATAAACACTTACTAATTTTGTATCTAAATTTCATTAGGATTCTAAAAAGACTAAAAGGAATTAATAATTTTCATGTGAACTTACAAAAATTTAAGCGGAGTGAGAGTAAGATAGCCGATGTTTGGGAAGTCGGTGTTCTTTTATATTATTACCTTAAATTGTCAATGAAGATAAACTGTTTTTTTTTTTTTTTTGTATTTTCATTGTGGTTTGGATTTAACTGTCTGTCCAGTGGTTGTTGCTTTTGAATAACATTTTGCGAGCGTGTATGCATGGGAAAGGCTGCCCTTTGCAACAGGACAGGCTCTTGGCCAGCTTTAGGAGAACCACTCAGTGTTTTTTTGAATCCTATCGTATTTCAGAACTCCAACTTAATGGCTCAGCTAAGGCAGATTATCCCCATTGGACTCCACAACCCTCCTGTCAGCATCATTTTGCTATCACACATCGAATTGTTCAACACTTTCATACTTGTCAGTTTGTATTGAGTATACTTCTGTGCTTTTATATATTGTAAGATTGCCATAGGCATTTCTTATTTTTGTTACTTAAAGTTTTTTATTGTCACTTTTTGTGATGTGGCAGAATTATTCTCTTGTGGTTAAATTGTATATAAATTTTACTATTTTATAAGTTGTCAAGCTGTAAAAAAAAATCCTTTGATATGCTTTCCATTCATTAGAAAAATTGTGTTTGATATATGAAAAAAACATAATACTGCCAAGAATTGTTTCCTTGGAAAGTATCTTTACATATATATTGAAGTATTTATAGAAGTTATATGTTTTCTTAACTACAGTTTAGATATTGTAGAAACTTATAGCAATATTTTGTGCTTCCATAATAAAAATATATTATAGAAAAAAACTCTTAAGTTTTTTCTTTTAATTGAGCAATCATACAAAAATAAAATAGAAGCGTGAGTATTTTAATAGTAATAATATTAATTAATTAGTAATAATTAGATACTCCTTGGCTCACTTATTATCATGTATCATGAAAATCCTTTACACTTCTTCTAAATTTAATAGTAATCAAGGTACATATGACACTAACCGTCATATAAGCGTACCTATATGAATAAACTATTATAATTATTATCATTTTGTTTAGGGATGAAATCAAAATATAATGAAATAATCTAAAACTTATTGAAAATAATAAATACTAATTTTAATAACTAAGTCTATCTTAGTTTTCTAAAAAATTCTATAGAAACTAAAGAAGAAAAAAAAAGAATGAAATATTTACAATGCGGTATGAGGGGAGGAAAGATATGAGTGGAATATTTTCGACCTGGCTATAAGTTGATATTAGGGGTTGAAGGGGATAAAGGGAGGGTATAACCATATTTCTGCTAAGTCTGAGGGCATAGGCCCGTAAATCCGTAGGGCTCAATAATCCAGATAGATAGGGTGAAGATACATTGTAATTGTGTGTACTGAGAGATGAGAATCTACTGCCGCATGCTGCAGTGGCCGGCAGAGGTTGCTATTGTTTTATTGCGGGCATAAGTAAGGCAGAGTACAAACACAGAGGCGGTCGCCAACACAACGTGTACACGCGTGTGTCTCCGGCGATCTGCGCGACCCCTGTCGGCGGCCACTCTAACTCAGGCCCGGAGCAAACACAGCGGAGGAGCGGGGAGAGTGGCTCCTATCGCGACGCCATATTCGCGCCATCGCCTCCCCCCACCGATAATTATGGGCCAATATGGCGACGCGTAACGCGCCGGATCCTATGAACATGTGGGCGCCGCCAATGTGTTTGCCCTCGACAAACATACGTACGTGTGTGCAAACAGACTTTAACCGATATTTAGCGGCTTTACAGTGAGCAAACGTCGTAAGTACTTGTAGGATGGGGCTGAAACCACACTCGCCCCGAGTACAAACTGCACAAATCAAGACCTCTCTGACCAATAGCCAGCTCGCGCGGGAATTCTACATACATAAAATGAAGATATAAATTATACTTTAGATTTTATCTAGCCTGTATCAAGCATGGAAAAAAAAAAAAGAACCACTAACACGCCAGCATAATTACAGGCTTCTGTAACCGCCCATGAAAGTGGACGGCCTTTTTAACTTGGGCATTTATATTCAATATTCCTGTCGATCGTTTACAATTTGTTCTACATTTGTTTTCTTTCTTTTCTGTTTCTCTTATGTTTCTGCTTAGCTATATTTAATCTCCAAGCATCCAACATTTATCTTAATCTCACTCTGCCTACCAATACTTTAAATTCTTTAAACGCTCCAGAAATATAATGAAGAGTATGAATGAATTGACAGGTTTTATTGTAATGTACCAAAATAAAAGAAATTAAAAAAAAAACCCAAAAATCCTTCTGTAGGAGTTCTTTATACTCTTAATAAATTATATCTTCTTCTTTTAAAAATAAATATTACTAACGGCTTTACTTACTAGCACAAACATAAAACTTTCTGACTAATGTTATTGTTTATAAACTAATACTATGAGCATAGTTAAATAAATTATTTTATTTTTAAGAAATAATAAAAAATTAATAATTAA
>KZ807085.1:530599-547975 GCA_000696205.2 Oncopeltus fasciatus
AAAATAAAATAATTTATATTATTATATAGAATTGCCATAACTAAATATAATGTGATATCAAAAGTATAATGTAGTAAAAATATTAAACGTGTAACTGACATCCTCCTCTCTAATGGTTTCCCTGCTCATACCATTAAAAAACTTGTGAAGGAATTCTTTATTTCCATTTCCCAAACTATGCCCCTCCCCCCAAAAAATATTGACCTCATTTTCCGTTCTCTCCCTTTTATTTCAAAACTTTCTGAAAATATTAAGAAATCCCTCAAAAAAACTTTCCCTAACCTTAAGCTTGCTTTTTCCACTAACAACTAACTAAAATCCATTTACACCATCTTTAATGCCCCCATCCCCCTTCCTAACAGAACCAATTTTGTTTATAAAATTCCTTGTTCCACTCCTAATTGCCATGGTTCTTTCATTGGGCAAACTAAATTTGTAATTAAATTGGCAAAATAACCCTATTTCTCGTAGAATTAACGATCATAAAAATGACATTTAAAAAAACTAATAAAAGCTGCCCTCACAAAACACGTTTTTTGTGAAAAACACACATTTGACTTTGATAACATTACCATTATTTCCATTGAACTCTATGAACACAAGCGCCTTTTATCTGAAACCGTTCACATTAACTTACAACACAATCCAGTTAGCGACAGAACTGACATAGGACAAATTTCTTCAACTTATTCAAACATTTTCAACATTCAGAAAAACCATTGGTCCTCCTTCAAAATAAACTTGTCAAACATTTCTCCTAGTTCTAAAAGTTACTTATCCGCAATAACGTCCTACTTTTTTTCTTTTTATTGCTCCTTATGAAGCAGGCCGCTTTCCCTTTGTACTTACCGCCTCTTACCCCCACCCTTCCACCACCCGTTGTCCATCTAAAAAAAAAATTTTCACAATTTTCGAACCCTACCTCTCAGTCATGAAAATATGATCTTAGTGATACGTGATTTTTATGTCCCCTATTAAACTTGAAATATTATGATATTTATTAATATCATAATCATATTAATTATTATTAAGAGTATTAAAACAACTAAGGTATCAAATCCACATGTGCGAGATGTATACAATGTAAAATATAATTTACATAATTACTTTTACATTGCTTTGCAATTGCTTTGAACTATTTTCTGTAATAGATGATTTATCTATTTAGTTTAAAATATCATCTTTCAATGTTTATGGTCATTATTTAGTTATTTATTTAAAACAAACAATTGGTCCAATTTATCTGTTTAAAAATAAATATTAATAGTATAAAATTATCTTAAATTGAAAACAAGAATGTAATCCAATCATTGTAATTTGTACTTAATACTATTAAAATTGCTGGGAGGATGTATTTAAACTCCAGACAGGATAGGACCAGGTTCAGAGGCCATAAACACCTAGGTTATTGCACCTGATTATAAGCATTTACCCCATATATTGCCTGTTGGAGTTACCTGAATAATAAATTATTGTCTCTTTATAACTAAAAGAATATTTAAAAAGTTTACAAGTTGAATATGGGTTTTATTCTTTAAAAACTTAAGAATAAAATAATTATTTCAATTATTTAATTAATTAATAGTTATTTCATCCCAATATACTCAATTATGGATCAGATTCAATGTGCTCAATGTATGAAGGTTGGGGTCATGATATAAGAGAGGTTGCTCCAGCCCAAGCTGTAAGATACATTTAATTCATAGTAATCAGTGCAAATAAACATAATTTCCTTCTCCATTGTAGTTTTCTCCCCATTTTTTGGAAACTTTTAATTAGGTATTTAGTGATCATAAGGATTTAGTTAATCAATATTTTTATAATTGAGTTTTTGTACTGTCATTTAATTGTATCACTGTCACTTATTAAATTAAATCTGATAAATGGATACCATATAGATTATAATCTGTAATCTAATAGTTTAGATAACTGANTATTAATTAGAAAAGGTACACAAAACTCATCACAGAGAAGCACATGTAGGGAAAAATAAAATTTTCAAAGTACTCTGTCTGGACGGAATTGTAGTACAACAAAACGGACCAACATGAAAGTGATAAAAGTAAGTATAGCTGTTTGAGTTAATAAAAGCGAGTAGAAGGGCTACTTGAATAAACAGGCGACTAGGGGTAGAATGGGGGGTTCGGGGGGTAGGCGACGAGAGATGGAAGGGGTTGGGGGGGGGGGGGGAAGGCGACGTCGTGGATCCTTACTTATGAATATGTAACAGTCAGCGCTACTAGTTTATAAGATGGCGTCAGCAGCAGCTTCGAATCTATTTAAAAAATTCCCATTCAGGATTTATTTTTATCCGGCTAGCTCACAACACTTATAAATACACAAATTAATTGGCTCATCCACCTGCCAAAGGACGAATTAAAATTCCAAAATGATTTCACAATTATATTTCTCAGCAAAATGAGTAGTGAGAGAAAGAGAGCCTGATTTGAGATTACAACACTCTTGTGTCGGCAGGATAATTGACAGCTATTACTTGCCCATTCCTAACTTCAAATCCAAGTTGGCCATTAATCTTGGAGTCGGTCTTCATCTGTCAATCACGATACCAAGCTGTTAACTACAGGCTCATTTCAATGAACAAGTGTCAATACATTCTCAAGATCTGATTATAAACGGGGATTTTTTTTTTTTTTTTTTTTTTTTAGAGAAAAAGAAATTAATTTTTTTTATTTTTTACAACTGACAAAGTTTAAACTATTGGGCCATTCTTCCAATTGAACTAATCTAGATTTACAAATAATTTAATTAATTTTGATTGCCAGCATATTATTATTAAAATTATTTATGTTTCATAAAACCCAGACTATACATACATACATTTTCAATGAATGCAATAAAATAAACATTTACTTAGATAATCACGAAGTGAGTTTATAATTTACGGATAAATAATGAAATAAAANTAACTAACCATCCTATTTCTTCTATATAATATTTATTAAATTAGGCGATTGTGTGTATGAGTAAATGCATGCATGCTTGCATGTTTGAAAGCCTGCATGGTGTATGTGTGTGTAAAAGAAAAGCATAGAAGAAGAATATAAACTTGTAAACATAAATATGTTTCAAATATGTAAACAAATGTTTACACTACATTAATTAAACACAAAGTATTCTTAATATAAAGGAGTTTATAATTATGAAAAGCAGGATTATACCATATTTTTAATACTGGATCCTGTAGATTTTTATTAATGTGATGCAGAATTATGAAGTTTAAACAACATATATCCTATTTAAACATTAGTTCTCCTTCAAGTTGGATTCTGGATATATAGAAGAATAATTTGATTAATCATAAATATTATTAACTCAGTTTTTGAGTCTGCTTTTTGGCAGTTATGTGATTCTTCAGAGTCAATATTGTTGGTACCTGTTAGCCATGATGCTGGTTCCTTTTAACCCTTTATTATTTACTCCTCAAAACAGAAAAACAAGAGTATTAATAACAAGATAAGTAAAGTAGCTTTCAGCAAAAAGTGTTGTTTCATTTTTGAGAATGTTGATGAGTAAATTATGAAATAATGAGAAAATGAATGATAAGGTGATGCTCTCCATTTTTATTTATTATCCTATCAAAATACTAATATTATGCCTCTTAAATTATTTTTCTATAATGGTCCACAAACATATTTTTTTTTTTCATTTTGTTCCTAGTTTTACAAATTAATTATTACAGCTGGTTGTTAATAATCACATCCATTATTTAATTGTACATTTTTTGATGATAAAAGTCCCACATGTTTAAAATAATATTAAGAACTCACATTAAAAATTCCTAATGTAAAAATCATTTATAAAATAAAAATAAAAGACACAAAAATAAGTCTAAAATATTAATTGTAATATCCAGATGAATTTAGAGGAAGACCTTCACAGAATCTATGCAAAGCCTGTATCCCATGTTTCATTAAACGTGGACATGAATAAGAATAAATGTCTTATTTGAGTACAAAACCTAAAAAAGGACAGGGAGAGTAAGAGCTTGCTAAGGCTGGCTCAAGACAGACTGGAGAGGGAGAGGGAGATGGGTTTGTCTAAAGCTTATAGTTTCATTCTTAAATATCAACCATAATATATTAACATAAGAATAAAATAACGTATAAATGGCAGAAAATTACATGCCATAATTATTTTTTTCGATACATTTTGTCATAACAGTAATAATAATGAAGATATTAATGATTTTTCAATTTGATCTTGTTCTATTTCCTCTCTACTGATGAACAAATTTCAGTTTTTAATAAACAAGCAATAGTTTTTGCTGAGAAGCTTAGATACTGAAATTGACTTCCCTGAATAAAGAGGTCTGCCTTAACTTGCTAATTACATCATATCTTTCTCAAAAAGAAGGAAGATGTTTCATAAGTAAGGAAAATACTTAACAATGTAATGTAAAACATGTAGAGTTAATCTGAATGTAGAGCTTAAATTGTTTCTAATATATTAGGCAAATGTGTCTGAAATTAATGTATGTAATATAAAAGAACATTTATTTATGCATGCCAATGTACAGGTGCCAAATTAACAGTTATGACTTATTTCAATGTTTTTAATTCAAAAATATTCTGTTAATTTCTAATTACTTTGTTAATTGTCCTAAGCTTCTACTCTTAAAATTTTATCTTTAGATAAATTAAAAAAGATGATGATTTAATTAAATATTGACAAAAAACTATAAGATTCCAAAATATGGTCGCCCCCCTGTCCAATAATTTGTTAGTCAGCTAAAGCTCACTTAGTGACTAAACTGAGTAAGCTAGATGTTTCAAATTCGAGCTGGTAACCGCTAAATAAGTTCACCAGTTCCAAAATTTTTCTGTAGGATAAAGGTTGTAGTTACATTTGTGGTAGAATTTTATAAAAAAATATATTATAATTGATTTATTGATTCTTTTACTAAGTTAGTTATTTTAAACTAATTTAAGTGTCCTTTAATCTGCACATGCAGTAATGAAGTTTTATTTAAGAAATTTTCATACTAAATTTATCTGGAAATTAGTCATCAGTATGCTCTATTTCTCAATTATTCAAATAGCATGTTTAATAACAAACAACATTTACCATTTTTTACTATAAAGCCCCTATTGCTTTAAATTAACTATAATGCTGCCTTATTCTCTGTGTTTTATATCTCACAAAAATAATAGCTTTTTTTTATTATTAAACTTTTAAAATTAGGAACTGTCAACTGCAATTTTATTTTTATTAATTTTAGTATACTGTCAACATTTATGACCAAGTAGATGTAAAATAGCATTAAAATTTTAAATTTTGTGATGACAGAGGAACATGATTAGATTTCCTATGTTCATTGCTACTGACTTTAAATTAATATTTTGTGTCAGGACATTTGATGAACTCTGAATCATAACTCATCACAACTTTAATTTGTGATAATTTGCTCAACAAAATTAAAGGAAGTAATTTTTAAACTATTTTCCTAAAATTTTAAATTTATTTATGGTTAATATTTTAACTTCAAGTTAAATATTAATTTAATATTTTAGTAAACAATAGGGTTGTCAAATTAACTTTTTTCTGTTATACTATTAAAATGATCTAGTTTATGTAAATTGATATTTCAGAAGAAAAATGGAGGGTCACTCAAGGAGGATTTAGGAAAAAATTTAAAAAAAAATTAATTTTTGACCTTGCATTATTATTTTTTAATGGACAAAGCTTTGGCAGAAAGAAAGAAATTCTTATTATTTTTTATGTAAAACTTTTTTCCTAAATCCTTCTAAATGGAACCTACAATGTGCTCGTACACCAAATAGTCAGCTATATCCTTTCTGTCTAAAATGATTGTGAAAATGACAGACATTAAAATTATTAATGTAAATTTTTACATTTGCTCCCTGAAAGAATCATTAGCCCCGAAGATAGCTTCCATTGAAAACTAAAATGTCGGCAATAAGAAATAAAGTGTCATATCTTTTTTTTTTTTTTTTTTTTCCCTAATTCTTCTCTGAACAAATTCGTAGAGAATTTGTTAGGGTTTGTTCAAGGTTGATCCACAAAAATTCAATTTAAAAATTTATTTCTTATTATTGTATTTTAAGTGTATTGTTCAAATTGTATAAGATAGTTTGGTTTTTTTTTAATGTTAATATAAGTAAAATTTCTTACTTAATATAAACCATTATGCTATACTAAATGAAATCCTTGAGCAACATCTAAGAGTGCACCGACTCAGCATTATATTTTCTCAAGGAAAGAGGAAATAAACAACACGAAACTCATATTGTGCAGTAGAATTCTGGGATTGGAAGTCAAAGTGATTGTTTGGGAGAACATTAAGAATTTATGGAATTATGGTAGGCAAAAGTCATTTTAAAATAATTTTCTTGAAATCTTTGGGTAGTAAGTTCAAATGAAGAGTTTTTGAGAGTAGATATTATTGGTAGAGAATTTTTGTTGGGGTTCAGACAATGTTGATCGTTCTTTCCTTGAGAAAATATAATGTTGTGTCGGTGCACTCTTAGATGTTGCTCAACAAGTATTTTCCTTACTTATGAAACATCTTCCTTCTTTTTGTGAAAGATATGATGTAATTAGTAAGTTAAGGCAGACCTCTTTATTCAGGGAAGTCAATTTCAGTATCTAAGCTTCTCAGCAAAAACTATTGCTTGTCTATTAAAAACTGAAATTTGTTAATCAGTAGAGAGGAAATAAAACAAGATCAAATTGAAAAAGCATTAATATCTTCATTATTATTACTGTTATGACAAAATGTATCGAAAACAATAACTATGGCATGTAATTTTATGCCATTTATATGTTATTTTATTCTTATGTTAATTCCTTGACCCAATTTCAACAAAAATTATCTACCTGATTAGTAAGGGAAGGAAAATGATTGGGTGGTAGGATGATTCATTATAAAGGGTTTGCTGGGTTTTGGGAACAGGATGAAGGAAAATTTCCAGAGGAGTGGAAAGTGATTAGTTCAAAGGGGACTCGTATTTATAGAGATACGAGGGGGGAAGAATTGCTCTTTTTGTGAGATTACAAAGTTTTATCCTGGTGATAAGTCATAGCAGGGTGCTTTATGCTTAGGCAGATGGTAAATAATATACTTGATCTCAGAAGGGGTCACTGTATTAATAGGCAAAGAAATAGGACAATACTATGTCCTCAACCTTTGTACTATTGTACAATATCAGGATCTGAATGAGTATTGAATGTTTGCTTGTGGTGCTTTGTAAACATTTGAGCCTTGTTGTCAGAAGAGGCTCAGGAACCATTTCCTTGATGCTAGGGGCAAAAGGTACATAATGCTTGAAAATTCTGTGAGTCCAAAGAATCCTTGGAATATCCATTGCTGAGATGCTTGACAAATAAGCATTAAAAGCTTAACTTACTTCATACAACACCTGGTTTTTGTTTTACGATCAAGGATAGTTGGTTAAACTTCTTATGATCTTGAGGGATGTCTGTATTTCTGGAACATAGTTTTAGCTTGATGTTTAGCCACTATTAGATTTTTAACTATGAATCAGGATGGGGCTTGTATGAATTTGTAGTGAAGCAGGTAAAAGTGATTTTCAATTTTACTTTCCAAAAGCACAGCTGAATTTGGAGAGTAAAAAACCTGTACACTATCATCCAACTTTCAGAGTCAAGGGAGTCTTCTAGAATAGTTCAAAACAATGACCAGTGTTTGGGACTATTCATTAGGGCTGGTAGCAATTGTATAGGGATAGGTATCAGAGACAGTGTGAGGATGACAGGGCTGTGGTCAGAAGAGAGAGTTCTTGGAGTGTATTTGAGGTAATAGATTTGTTTGGAGACCAATACACTGTAGAAAGGACAATTAGTAAAGTGGAAGTTTGGACGGAAACTGAAGTAGAATACTACTAATTTAAAAATATTTTCAATCACTAACAAAAAGACAGATGATGTCCATTGCACCATCAAAAAATGTAACCAAAGTCCCACACATTAAATAGATAAAAAAAAGATGTATCCAAAGCCCCAAACATTAAATAAATATATTTTTTAACAAAACAGTCATTATGTTTGGAGTTAAACTTATTCACTGTTTCTAATGGCATCTTAGACTTAATGAGAAATAAGAATAGTATTTGCCTGATTGTTCATAATTGCTTTGGCAAGAGTATCATAAGTCAGAGTTAAATATTAAAATTTAAGTAAATTAAGCCTCACAAACAAAACAGTAACTCCAAACAGATGGGTATAAGTATGACATGTATAGTAAAACAAATAAATATATGTGGGAACCAAAGGATTATTACAACTAAGTACCAATTTATTTTCATAAAATAAATTATAATGCCACATTAAATACTTGGTAAAATGGCACAAAGAAAAGGCACATCATGAGAATAAGTATTTCACCCATAAGTATAACTATTATTAAATTGCCTGGGGTATGAAATATTTTCAAATAGTTTTAGTGACATGAGGGAGAGTATTTCCAGCAGAACCCCATAGCATGTCTGATAATAAAAAGTAGTCTCTCATCCAGCTTCTTTTTATTAGAGTAGGTGTATTGTCGGTGAAGGGTAGTGTTAGAATGAGGTGAATCAGATTATGGTGTCCCATGTAGTTTGTCGAGAAATCTCATGTAATGTTCTTTTTTCAGTGATTTATCGTGTAATTTTGAAGGTCTGAGTGTAATGTTAGGTGGAGAGTTTGTAATAATTTTTATTGTCTTTCAAATGGAAATATATTGCCTATGTTGGTCCATTTGGCTGTTCTTTATATCTGTGATCCATAATGTCCAGATAGGCCTCAATAAGTAAGTCTTTGTTTTAACTGTAGTTAAGATTGTTTCAAGGCTAGGTCTTAGAGTAGTATATTGTTATGAAGTGTAGTATGCTTCTTTAGATATGTGCCATGTCAGTCTTCTATCAAATGTAAATTTGAGATTTTGTTTGTATTAAAATTTCATTGAAGTACAGGGGGTCAGCAGGTCCATCAAAATTTAAATGTTATGTAATATAATTTGTTTCCATATTCATTTATGCTTACTTTCCAAAGTTTGCATCAGTTTTTAAGTTTGGAGTATATATGATGTGTATGTTGGATCTGGGTTAAAAACATTCAATATCTTATAATCTGCTTAGTCTGTCCCTACAAGTCAGGTGATAAAGGCAGGTCTAGGAAATCATGTAAAGGGGCTAATATTGATCCCTGAGATACACTGGGCTTCACTTGTTGTGGAGGAGATGACTCGCTTTCTACCTGAACCAAAAAAACTGTTTGTAAGAAAACATTTTAAAATAAGGTAATAAAAATAATTTGTTTGAGTTTAAAGAGAAACCTCAGGAGCCATACCTTGCCAAAGGCTAGTGTCCAAGAATGATGGAACAACTCTATGTAGTTAATCTATAGTTGAGTGATGTAAGACTAAAATGGAATGATATTAAAATATGCGATGATTTTCATTAGATCTTCTCTGAAGGAGAATTTTTAGAATTTTGTTTAATAATAATGCTGATAAGTCAGCAGGGAAAGGAAGAGGAGTAGGAGCTTTATAAGGTTTTATTATGTGACAATGCTTCCATTGTGAAGTTCTTTTTTGAATAGTGTAGGGAGGAAAACTACTGCCTTACATGTGAGCTCCTGGAGTATAAGCTAGACAGGAAAGTCTAATGTTAGTTTTACCTGTGTTTTGTATTTATCAATGTTTATCATTAAGAGGGGTTGGGAAAAAACAGTTGTCTTCTTCGACTTGCATGCCACTCGAGTGCCATCCTCTGGCCTGCGGTATAGAGACTGATGTATGTTGTCGAATCCTTTTGGTGGGAGGGACTGTCATCATCTGCATTTAGTTTTTCTTGTAGATTTTATAAGTATAATTTTTGGATTCCTGAATTAGTTACTTCAATTTATTATTTAGTTAATTATATATCTGTCTGTAAGTAGTCTGTTAATCCGCCAGCTGTTGAAGTCTTTCCTCTTCCTTATGATAAATTCCCCAATATAGTCTGGATAGAGATGCTGAACTTTTAGCGAATTCCAAAGATTTGAATGTAGCCATTGTTCTCATGACAGATAATTTTTGGAATTTTTTTTCAATATTTTTTCCAATTTAACTTAGATTACAAAAATTATATATTTATTATAAACATACCGATAGGAATCTGTCATCATTGGCTATCTTCCACATCCTAGTGTCAAGAGCTTTTGAATCTGTTATCTTTGGGTCGAACATAGTCTTGTAGACTTTCTCAGGCACTGGGTGATGTTCAACTTATTGTTTTCATGTAATGAATAAGAAGTCCATTGGTTTTTTTTCTTCCACCCATCCGTCAGGTCTGTCAGGTTATGGGGATCATATCCCTTTAATTTATTTTCCCTCATTGTATTGTAATCAAGGATTATGGATCATGAGATAGTATTTATTTTTGTTTATTGCACCTGTATATTTCCATGTTTTTTTAATATGTCCACATTTTGTCCCTTTTGTTGTCTATGTAAAAGTTCCATAGTGCTCTGTATATTAAACAGGGTTATATTCGATGTTGTGTACATGGTTAGCGTATTTGGAGTGATGTTTGTATGATCATATGTGTTCTTCAGAGCTAGTTCTTAGTTCTCCTCCTGTTTTTCCTATGTAAGCCTCTCAGCATGTGCATGTCAGTTTATGTATTCCCCTTGAATTGTATGATTCAGTCTTTTTTGTTGCTTAAGTGTAGGTTCTGTTTCAGTGAGTTTTCTGTCCTTAGTGATGTGGGTATTCCTTTGTTTCTAAATAAGTTTATTAGTTTGTATGTTTCAGGTTCTGTTCAGTTGTTGTGAATCTTTGTTTTAACAGTTCGTCTTGTGTATTTTATTGTGGTAAACTCTTAAGTAGTTTTTCCTTTAGTTTTTAATTTTTACCTGTTAATGTGAGTGATTGTGTATATAGTCTGTAGTTCTTTGTCATAGTTTTGGGTGTAGGAGGTATGGAATTCAGTTGCTATATTATGTAAGGTCAAACTATAAATAGGAGTAAGGTTTTCCCTGAACCCTAAATTTTAATTTTATGCCCTAGAAGCCACAATTGGTTGTTTATCTTAATGAAATTTGACTTGTTGCTTTTGAATTTAAAAAGAAAAAGGCTGAATTGGTTATTAGGGCAAAATCAGAATAATATAAGGAGGATTATCTAAAATGTTAAATGGAAAAATGTTTTTTCTCTGCGGCGGGCATAATATTTAATTTAGAGGAGTGAAATTTAACATAGATTTTGGGACCCCTCCTTCCTAAGTGGTTGAAAGAGAGGCTAACTCTTACTTTTTTTAAAAACTATTATTGTTGCATAGTAAAACTAACAAGAAGCCAACTGTAAGGGTGTTAGTTTGTGCCAGTGATATGGGATTGTCATTGGCAAAGTGGGATCATTTTTGGTGGAGACTTATATGAAGTTGGAGGAAGAATTTTATATTGAATACTAAACTTTGAATGAGTTGGTGTTACCTGTCTCACATTCCTCATGTTTGATGAAACTTCTGCCTTGGTGGCTCTAGTCTTGAGGACTCTAATTGGTTGATGTATTGTGAATGGAGGTTTTGACTTTTTATTTGACTAGATAAGACATTTAAAGCATGAGTTGCTTCATATCCATCAGTTTTCAGGCTATTATTATTTCTTCAATAGGTGTTGAGTTATTTAGTGCTCTTATAACTCTAGGACGCCTATACTGTGGTAGCTTGTGTTTGAGAAAGTTTGTTACTACGCAGTAAGGCCACAATCTTTCTAGAAGTTTCTGGTTTGGTAGAGTAAATAGTCAATCAATGTGTCTTTTTATTGCGGTTCTTGCATCAAATCTCATAAATGCTCTGAAGTACACATCTACTATATAATTAAAATTAGATTTTTTCGTTTGAGTTCGGTCAGGATAGATCCAAAAAATTCAATTAAAAAAAACCGTATTTTTTAATTATCTGCCAATGCTTCGGCTTACATTGTAAGCCATCTTCAGGGCTGTTAAAATACAATGTCATAAGAATGACATGAAATAATGTAGGAATTATTGCGGATAAGTAGCCTCAGGAGATATGTTAGACAAATTTGGGGGGGGGGGAGGAGGAGGGCTAATGGATATGTAATTTCGCAAATCAACGACCATATTTATCTATACTAGATTAGTATTTTTTATATGGATACATATTTTCTCAAATAATGCAAATGCATAAAAAGAATCTAATAAAATTCCTATTATTACTTAATTAACAATGTTTTGGATTCATGACATAAATATTTACTTCAATACTTACATCTAATATTAAAAAGCACTTTATTTCATGATGCTTTTTTCATTTTTATTAAATGATTATATTTGGTATAAACTCATTATTACTTAATACAACACTTTTATTTACTGTAAGAGATTAGGTGTGTTTAAGTTAGCAATCTTTTAGTGTGCATAAACAATGTGGCTAATGATAAATGAGACCGTGAAAGCCTTTTGTGTGATGTCACAAATTGGATAACAGTCAAGTGTTTCACCTATATTAGGAATTATCTTAGAACCACTTACGTTTGTAATTATGTTTATAATTATTATATTTATAAGAGGAGAATATAATAAACTAGTTTTGAAATATTTAAAAATGAAGTTTGGAACATAATATAATACGAACAAAGATAATAGGAGTAAACTTAACAAGGCCAACTGTTCACAGTGAAAATATGGCTGTTAAACTTAATCTTTTCATTAGGTGAAATCTTTCAATATATATTGAAATATTTATATCTTTCAAAGTACTCTGTAAGATAAAAACTTTAGCTGATTTAGCCAGATCTATTAGGAATTTATTTATTTTCATAAACAAACAATTGTCTTTCTTTTAAACAAAAACATTTTACTTTTGTTTTGTTTTATTTTGAAAATTGTTTTAAATACTATTATTATTTTTATATTTGGATTATGAAATTTTTTTTTAAATATCAGGGTCAGGTTTAGTTCCAAACATTTATGCCTTGAATTATTTTTTTTATTTGGCTGATGCAATATACGAGCCCTAATAAAATGTTTGAACTGACAATGAGTAATAAAATGTTTAAAGCTGATTATGAATAGTAAAAAGTTTAAACAATTTTCTAAAGCAAAAGAAGGTTAAAATAACAAATAGTACATATTTTACTTAAAAGTATTAATAAAAGGTCTCAAATTAAAGGTCAAAACAGTAACTTAAATAAAAGGTTATTTTCACTACCAATGAATATAGAACTATCATACCTTCTATTATCCGCCTTCATTGGTTTCTGCAAACTATCTTCTGTTGGCGAGCACTTTCGGACATTGTCTATCTTCTTGGCCGAATACATGTGTTCACTGTCACTGTCTGTATTCAACTGCTTTGAACTGCAACTGCAGTTGAATACAGACAGTGACAGTGAACACATGTATTCGGCCAAGAAGATGGACAATGTCCGAAAGCGCTCGCCAACAGAAGATGGTTTGCAGAAACCAATGAAGATGGATAATAGGAGGTATGATAGTAACTCAAATGGTTATAGGTAAAAAATACCCAATTTTCTCTCAAATTAATGAAAATTTTTCTGCTATATAATAGGAATTTTTTCCTACATTTAATAATTGCAAAACACCTTTAAGAAACCTGTTATGAACATTAAAAATATACCAGTAGTTATTTTATTTTATAAAGAAGCAATCCATATATGAATTATAAAAGTAAAATGTAATAACAAAAATATGTACATAATTGTCATTTTTAACTTTTTCTGTTTTTCAATGTGTGCATTTTTGCATAAAATGGAATCAAAAACATTCACAAATTCTTAAGATAGTATAAAGTAAGAATTCAAGAACACCATCCATCCACACCACTTTAAATCAATATCCTGAGTAATTATATCAGAAAATCATTGAAAATAACAGATGAGGAGAAATATTAAATATTTAAATATGTAGAGTCTAAAATTTTAATCAAAATTATTTTTCAGTCTTTAATTTCTTATTTTCATAATATTTTAAAATGAATTTTAAACCTAATTTTTGTGAAGAATCAAACTTTCCTTTATCAGTCATTATCTGTAGATCTGTTATTTAACATTCAACTCCTTAACACAATTAACTGCTAATAATATGCAAGTCATCATTTTCATATAAGTACTTATACTCATAAATATACTCCAATGAGACATGGAGGTATACAAGGGGAAGGTTTTTGATTGACTAAGGGACAGAATATTATATTATTTTTTTCAGACTTTAAATATCTGATTGGAAATTTGTTACATTTGTTGATTCAAAATTTATACCCTGGTGAGACAATTAAATCCTCTTCATTTGGTTCCTATTATTAATATTGCATACCTATTGTTTCTAACATTAATGATATTTTTTTTTAATTTCATTTGATACTTTTAAACACTAAAACTTTCATATATATAGGGAATTTATTTTTCTATTTAAAAAAATTATTCTCAAGAACAGTTTTAAAATATAGTACTTTTAAAGAATTTAACATTGATTAAATATGTGAAACTCAATTTATTAGTTTAAATAACAAGAATCCAATAGAAATTTTTAAATGAAAAAAAAAAAAAAGAATTAGAGCTCACAAAAATATACTACCTGAGGCAAAGGAGTATTTAAATTTAAATTTATCTATTCATTTAAACAAAAATGTTTAGTAGTTTTAATGTCGAAAAGTGTGACTGGCATAAATGGTACTTCTCATCTCCTAAGCGAGGAAGATCTTAATCTAAGAAGTTCAGGCAAATTTTTAAAGCTTCATTGCCTTTTTTGTTTTCTTAGAAAGAACTGGTCAGGGATTTGTGAACAAAAATTTTTTTTTATTGTCAAAGTTTCAACTTCAATTTCAGTCCTTTCTTAGGGCAATGGGTGTGATGGAGGGAGAAAGTCTCCTGCTCTATAATATCTAAATCATGACCCCCATCTCTTTTTTTTTAGAGACTCACACTAGAGAATTATACCATCAGTATTCTCACATTCTAAAATTATTGTGTAGGTCTCTAATAACAAGCGTATAACAATCCTGTTTGATGTAGATGATAGATATCTATATATATATCATAAGTCAGAGTTAAATATTAAAATTTAAGTAAATTAAGCCTNTATATATATATATATATCAAATGGGAGTAGTTCAAGTTCCAAAAATATTTTCCAATCAATAAGAAGAAATCAATTTGTAATTCTCTCATATATCCTCATTATATATTAATTTGTATAATTGATAATACTTCATTACCTTCCAAATTGTCTAGTTTTAAGCCGTATTAGTTCTTAAGTAATATTTCATTAAATCCATTAGTTTATATACAATCATGTCTCAATTTTAACAACAGTAAATTTTATTTTAGTTCTTGTACTCAAGTGTAATGTCGAATAATACAAATTTTATATTAATTACAAAAAGAAGATCAATAATACTTGTTAAAAATTCAATGGTTAATAATAATGAATAATGGATGTAATAGTTCAACATAATTTTCATACATAAAATATATTTAATAAAAAATAAAATAAGTGGCACCACACATTTTACTTACTATCGATAATATTATTATGGATAGCATTACAGGGATTTTTTATTATAATGAAAATATTCATTTTGAGCTTAGAGATTTGGTCAGTAATTTCTTTTTTTGATTTTTTATGGTTAATTAATCAGCAATATTTTAAGAAAATATAAAATTACTGCCTACCTCTTCTTTCCACTACTCACCTTGCTCATTATTAGTAAAAAATGCTACAGCCTTTGTGTAACTGAATTAATATTCTTGTCATCTATAATTTTGCCCTTACAGACATTTGGAATAAAATATTATCTATGAATTTTATTATTACAATTTTTGTAATTGTTTTTATGAATTTCAATTGTATATTGGGATCAATAACACATTAAGAGAAATCATCATAAATTTATATATTTTGTTTTAGAGATTTGATAGTATGCCAATATTACATTCGATTGTAATATTTATAAAGATTAGTAATCATTCCTTAATTTATAAATTATTTTATTATTTATTTTGAAGAAATAATATTAATCAAGGAAGCCTTTAGTTTCCAATGGATTTGATTATTTTCTTCATAAGATTCAATTTACTGTGAATAGTAATCTTAAGATCTAATTTCTTGTAATTAAATGTATGATGAGGGATCATAGAGTACCTCTATGATGCATGTATTAGAAAGCTTTGTGCAAGAAGTGCATGCTTTAAGTTTTTTTTAGCCAAAAATAATTTTTTCACAGCTAAAAAAATGTTTTATTATACACATTTTAAATATTTTTTATTTCAGTTCAAATAAAAAATTTATATATCTTCTTTATTTATCTAGGCTTCAAATTCTAATTTCAATGGATAGGGTGATTGTTAAAAGGTCCCTAATAAATGAGCATAAACAACCACCATATTTTAAAAACTTCATTGCAATTTTTGGTCTGATTTCAGTCATTTTCAAGCTTAAAAAATTACTTGATCAAACTTACTATTATGGACTGAGGGTCAAAGTAGAAGTACCATTTTAACGTAACCTGGTATTGGGTTAACAATTTTACTGTGTATACAAAAAAAAAAAATATGCAAAAAAAAGTTTTTATGCTATATATATATAATATAAAATGAATAAATTTGTTTCAGTCTATTGCATTATTTTTTTTAATTTGTTCAATATTAAAACTGGTTTGACAATTTAAGATGAATTACATAANCAGGTGGGATGTATACATATATTTTTTCTTTTTAACAAGAAATAAAAATTAATAATAAAAATTGCTCACTATGCCACTAAGTAAATATTTCTTATTTGGTTAATAATTTCGATTTTGCTTACTAGAAAAATTCACAACTAGAAGCTATTGCAGCCTTGAATAGTACTTTAGCATGAATCACTAATGTTTATATTTATAATTACATTTAAGTTTATTTAATTGTGTCGTTATCAATCATTTTAATTTTTAAAAGCATTTTTTTTTCTTAACCTAATGGTAATTGTTTACAAGGAATGGAATAAAATCATTAAAAAATTACAAAGGTTTAATATCACCTAAGTATTAATTAAACTTTACAGAAACTAAATAATACTTATTGGTAGTTTTAATAAGATTTTTGTAATGATATATTATAAAAAGTTTATTTGTGATATGCAGTGGGGAGCCCGTATGAAAGAAGAACTTAATTATCAAGTAAATTGAGTTGAAAGCGAGATTACTCAGCCTCAGTCACCGTGCCAGCAGGTACGATTCGACCAAGTGGCACGAAAGTCTCATTACCTATTGGCACTAATGCTTCTCTCACTTTTCTAATCCTGACAGCTTTTTATTTATTTATTATTAATTTCCCTAAATATTTTATATTAAGAAAAACTATTTAGTATAAAAATTTGCATGATTATTTAAA
>KZ807085.1:570743-593583 GCA_000696205.2 Oncopeltus fasciatus
GACAATATATTATATATATATATAAAACCATAATTGAGAATTAAAGAAATTAACTTTTTTCTGGCATATTATTTTATAATGATTGATGTTCAAAATGAAAACAATTCTTGTAAATAAAGTTAGCCTAATTCTATGGATCATGATTATTTACACTAGTAACCAGTCTCATTTTTCTATTAAAAAATTGAAATGGATTTAATAGAGGAATAAATTCCAAATTGAGATATTTTTATTTCTTATGACAAGTACCAGTATTTTTTTTACTTATTTTATTTAATTTTTTTTATGTTTGACCATTATCTTGAATAGCTTTAATAAAAAACAAAGGCATTCTTAATTTTTTTTTTTTTAATGTGACCATTGTTGTGATGCCTACTGTATCATCTGTCATGTAAACTACCTCAATGGAATTTATCTATAAAATAAAATAATTGTTATCATGTTCAATGAGGTGTCTTTCATATGTATTTAGTTGAATTGCATAATTGTAACTGCAGGCAACTAAATTGATTATCAATTAATTTATAACAGAAGCAATGTATTAAAAGTAAATATTCAAAATCATAGGAAACATGATAAATTAAAGCACTCTGTTCCAAAGTTTGTGTTAAGTGGTTTGTTTGTACATAGTCTTAATGCTCAAAAAGTAGTTACCTTAATTAATCTTGAAATATTCTTATGGAATATTTTTTGCATATGACTGTAATCACAATTATATAAGGCATTATTATTAATTTTATAGCCTTTTTATTAAGTATTTATGTTATTTACTAAAGCCCTGACATTAATTATTAATAAGTGATTAACATTAAATTCTAAATTTTAAACTGAACCAATGAGTGTTGAAATAAAGTGAAGACTTTATTTTATTATAAGATAACTTCCTTGGCTAAAAAAGCCAAACAAATATTCTAACATTTGCAATAAATATACAGAAAAAACATTTTAATATGTATAGAAAATGTTTTCTACTTCAGAGCTAAATTCCATTTAACCTGTGGTGTTTCAAAGCACACTTCACAATTACATTTTCCTGTTCTCATTGCAATGATATCTATTGGTTTATTAAAATACCAGTAAATTGATTGGCAAATAAAATTTGTTATATCATTCTATACATAACCGTGAGTATATATATATATATTGTGCCTGTGTGTGTTTACTGAAGTTATAAGACTAATTTATTGCATTGAAACAGGAATTTGTAACTTTCCATTCTGTTATGCCTTAGTTCCCTAAACCATAAAATTAGTTGTTAGATTAATATTATTTAAAAAAAAAAAAAAATGAAAAAAAAAATTGAAAACTATAAAATATGGAAAAAAAAAATGGAATGCTGATATGTAATTAGCAGTTAGGCCTATATAGTCTATCAGGGCTTAATTGATAACTCAAGTTCTAGTCAATTGTGATTTCAGTAAATAAATCTCAAATATTTTGGGGTTTGTAAAATGTATGCAAGTGTGACATGCACTGCTATACTAATAGGACGCTTGACCCGAAGTGAAATGTTATTCTAAAATGTAAATATTGTTATAAAGGGATATTTCTTTTAACAAGCATTGATATTCATTTTATAAGTTAATATTTTTAACCTGTAATGTATGTATGAGGTAATTTAGCAATGAAAATAACATATATATAACTACGTAGTCACAAGGCGTAGATATATCTACCAATTTGAGGACAAGTCAAAAGTGTTTCTCTTTAAATTGTAATGAAAAATAATGTTTTGTTCCATTTTATAAAAGGCTGGGAATCTGATTCTGTTATAGATATTATCAGTGATCAATTAGCGGTTAATTCTAAAAATGTTCTATAATGTTCGATGGTCACTACTGACAGGATCAAGATCCTTACCTATAAATGATAATAATAGTTTCAAAAAAGATAATAATTTTTTTTTTAAATTCAATATAATTAATATTTTATCTTGCCACAAGATAATGTACAGTTTAAATTTTTTTTATTTGCTTTTCAAATTCAAATTGCACAATATACCTACTTTTAAGTATATAACCATAAATAGCAATTAAATATGTAAATCATGACTGATATTGGTCTTGATTGTATAGAATGTTTCAAAAATGCAATAAAAATTATTCTATCTCTTTATACCACTCACTTCCTTCTTATTTATGTATATTTTACCAGGTATAAATAAAATGCTATTAATTATAAAAGTTCAAATGTGTATAAAAATTATCCTTAAAAATAGGGAAAATTAGTAGTAATAGGAGCTTTACTCCTACTTTTCAGCTAATAAAATATAAGATTGAGGGGAAAATTAAACTAAAATTCCTTAAGATTTAAGTATTAAATAATTCCCAATCCCTTGCAATTAGAAGTGTCTATTTTACCATATTTTTTGCAAGTCTGCCTATGCTGGAACTTTCATATGAGACTATTATATTACATCACGTTATTTAGGAAGCAAAACTTCATTTTCTTAAAGAAAACTTCATCACTAATGTGAGCAATAATTTGGTGCTCTTATTTGGGAACATAACACTCAACTCGGCAGCGGTCTCAAGAAAGCTGCTGTACTTTACCTAAAAGATCTGAGACCTCAAGAATATCCCTCGATCAAATATTGAAATACCAATTGAATTTGACCCATACATGAAGTTAAACAATATAGGTTTTAACAATGGACACTTTTTTGTTTATGAAACAAAATGTACCTAATCCTCTCCAATCCACATAATCAGGAAGTGGCCTATACATATTACAAATTACCACCAACTGCTCCAATTGGGCTTTTCCCACTTGAAGATCTACTGCACCCTGCCTTCATTGTTTTTGCCATACTTTTTGTGTGTTTTTTGTGAAGGCCAGCATAAGTCTAAAATCGGCAAATAGCCGACCACAACTCCTGCAACTTGTGCAAACTGTGGTGAGCCTCACTCGGTAAACTACCATGGCTACGCTTTTGTGACAATTTTCAAAAGCCATTGCAACTAACAGCAGTAGTTAGTTTGCAACTGCTCTTTAACAGTTAGAAATCTACCCTCAAGACTAAGATTCACACTATCTTTCGATCAGTTTCCTCTTTTTGCTAAGAAAATATGGACAAGCAGCTGCAAAACTTTCCAGAAAGAAATAACATATGGCAATCAAACCCCCCAAAAAACCCAGGAAATCAAATCCATGCTACAGCAGAACCACACAACTGGAAGCAGAGGACAGAAACCCCGACAGACCATTAGTTAGGCCATCTCAGGACCCAGCTCTCTTCAGCAGCCAAAACCTCGCAAGACCTCCAGAAGACACCATGTAGTCCAACATCCAGTTGGATTCGTCCAGAGGTGACACATCTGTTTTCAATCATTTCAGGTATAGATACTCCTCCTGCCTCTCATCAATCTTCTGCCTGAACTGAAACGACTCACATACTAGACATATACTAGACATACATGGAAACTAGAACACTTACTGAGGTTTCTATGACTAATATTAATGGTCTTGCACAAAGCAAAACTGAGTTGGAACTACATACAAATGATTGAAGCATTAATATTACACTCATTACGGAGACATAGATTAACTCGTGGACAAAAATTTTAATACTGATCACTCATTATCCACCATTTTGATTCGCTTAGACAAATCACTCCACAGTACCTATTACGCCTACTGCACAAATACATGCATTAAAATACAAGTCACAACACATTCACAACAAACAAAGCCGTTTTATTGTACTGACAATATATTGTGCCTTGAGGCGAGTGACTTTTGAGAATTTTTTTATAAATATTGGTAGAATCTTCATTACAGGGAGGGATTTAAACAGTAAGCATCGATAGTGGGAAGGTTGTGCACCCCAAAGGTTGGTCACCTCCAAGGTACCATTAAAAAACTTCCACTTCACTTTATTATACACCATAAAACACCCAATTGTTAGCTTAAATATTCTGAATTTATAAATTTTTTTTTTCCTCGAGAATAAAAAAATTAAAAGTGAAAAAATTAACTAATAAAGTTCCATCTTTAGGATTTCAGGTATATAACTAGGACCATTATAATACTTATTTTTTCAATCTCAGTCAAGTTAGGACTCTAAATTTAGTATAAATATTTATGATTATACAAAAATTATAATACACCTAATAAAACTACTAATCGCCAAGAAATAAAGTTTTTAGAACCACTTATTATAACTGGCTGAACACAGCATATAGTAAGATATATTTGTTATAGTAAGAGTCAAAAATATCCCAAATAATAGACAGATAATAAGTATTTGGGATTGCTAATGACCAATTCACTCAAGTGAAATCAAGCCAATGAGAACTCGTTTTCACCACTTTAATCATAATATGATTAATATAATTTATTTATAAATTCGGAATTTAAGAATCTCTAGGATGAAACAATATAACTTTTATCCAAAGGATATAAAATATGAGGCTGAGCACAACATGGGAGTGAGGCATGGTAAAGTGAAGGTCCTTAAAGAGGATGAATCAAGAGCATCCCTCAATAGGGATGAGGATGTATAGAGGTGATCCTCAAAAAAGGACATCCACAAATGAGGATGGAGCTCTACATGACTGTTCATGTATCTACATCTGCATCTGCCTGTGCAACTACATCAACCGGACGAAGCCAAAGAAGAGGTAACTGACGCCTATGGGTCCCAGAGTATCTTACAAGTGCCATGTGTGGAACACCCACGCTCTTTTATAAGAAGCTTTCTTCTGACCAAAAAGGTCTCTTGAATGAGATCATTATATGAAGGCATCCCCATGCACAAAGAAGCCTTGTATCATATAAAGCTACTTTTTTAAATTAGTATTATCCTCCTTTTTTATCACTTAGGGTCATGGGTGGACCCCATTCTATACATCCATGGTTCAGGGCAAGCCCTTTTTTAACGATAAAAGCATGATTTGAACCTGTAGCACCATCCTGGTGACTCGAACAGATCCCATGAGCTATCCCTGGCAATCCTCAAAGCTACTTAAGATGTATCGTTTGTGATTTCAGGCTTTTTTATACAAGTGTTAGCGGGCATCTTTCCGTTTCTACCACGGTTCAATGGAATCAATCACTCTTTCCAATTGATTACTAATAATGTTATCAGATTGTGGGAACATATAGACATAGCATATCAACCCCCCAGGGACTTCTTTGAAAATTAGTCCAGTGAATGAGATTTATTATTCTATGGTGCATATCTAAGTCACTATTAATAAAAGTATGCTACAAATGTTGACCCACTAACATCTATTGAGTAAATCATTAAAGTGCGGGAGGTCACTCATGGCCCATCCAAGAACATGACCATTGTAAGGTCTAAAGGTTAAAATCTTATGATAAATAAAAAGTGCCTATATCATTATACAGGAGTTAAACAAATGTCATCAATACCAGGCAAGACATAGAGGGTTTTATCACCTGCACTTGTCTTCAAGAGTAGGATAGATTGCTGAAGCCATAAATATTTGCCAGTGGGTATCTAGCCAGCGATAATTTTGAGTGTCATTTTGCTGCCAACCATCTAACCATGCAGTGTCTGGGTTAATTGTCTTTCTGCGCAGCACGAAGCAAGAGTGGTGCTAAGCATACAGAAGTAGACACAGGTTGATGAAGTAGATCACTGGAGGGAGGATTTTCAGACAGGATGCTGCTACCCTGACTATGTAGCGATTGGCTCATTAAGTATTATCAGAATATATATACAGGATGACTTGTGAAACAGCATGATTGGTCCATTGAGTGATATTTTGATTCTCCCAAAAGTTGGAATATGTCCACAAAGTTGTTTCAAAAAGACTCAGTATGTAAGCATATTGTTTGACAGCAATTTATTGGCAAGTAAAGAAAACTAAACATTATGGGATTTTTAATTTTAATTTTAGTCCGTTCAATTTATAGTAACTTACTATTTGCAAATTAACTGATGCACTTAAGCTTTATGCAATTGTTATTCTAATTCTCCTATTACATTTAATCTCATTAGTTGAAATACATGAAAATTAATGTAGTCTAATCTATTTCTGCAGGCTCTTCCTTAACCACTTCCAAGGTTAAATAATTATCAATTAAAAAAAAAAAATTATAAACCATTATAATAAACAGATTAGTATTTTGAGAAATATTTTTATGTATAAAAATTATTTTTTTATAAATAAGTGGTTATACTTTTATTTTTAATGATAAAAATTCAGCTATGATGAAAATTACAATAACATTTATGAAATCTAGTTAGCTTTCACATCAGGCTTAATTGGTCTCTTGGGAAGTTAAGAAACAAATTATATTTTAGTTTGTTTATATGCTCACTAATTACAAAGGTTGGTCAACAGGACAGAAAAAATAGCTGAAAAAAATAGATGGTCCACCATCTGAGTATTAAAAAATAGCCAATCCATTTATTTTTAATGAAAGCCTAATATATATATATATATATATATGATAAAGGTGACAAGAAACATTAGTAATATTTAGAAAATTTGTTAGGGTTTGGTCAAAGTTGATCCAAAAAAATACAATTAAAAAAAATGTACTTTTTATATTTTTATTATCGCCAATGTTTCGGCTAACATTGTAATCCTAAGGGCTACCATGAAGGCGAAAGGGGAAGTCTTGTCACCTGGATCAAATATTCATGATGAACAGTTTTAATTTAAAAAGAAAATTCAATATATCACTCAACAGAGGAAATACTAATTATCACTTTCACCCAAAAAAATTAACTACAACAATTTTTTTTTTTTTTTTTTTTTTTATTTCCCCTTCAATCACTCAGGATTATAGAGGGAGGGGTTACCTACAAGTAGCCAATCTAAAAAGCCTAAGCACAGTGCAGGTTTTTATTTCTTAAAATAATTGTGTCCTGGACTCAATCTGCAGAATAGGGCATATTTTCCTAATCTTTTCCTTCTGATTGGATGTCTTCAGCTGTGGATGTAACCCTAACCTCAAACTTTTAATGGGGCATAAAACACCTAAAACAGATTATAACTGATACTGCAAGTGAAGGAATCCGTGTCTAGAATAATAGTTCCAAGACTTATTGAAACTGTTATTTTCTATCAGTTGGTGTGAACTTATTAAGTCAATAATTAAAATGGAAATTTTAACATGTGTGATGGGACTAAGGCTATTGAGTGCACTTAAAAAATAAATTTATAATTTTTTGAGAGCATAGAAGTTATTTTACAGAAATATAGTACAAAGATAAATCACAGCCTTACAAATTTAAAAATAACTGTCAAAATAAGGATAAGAAACTTTGATTCTATGAATTATCTTCTTATTGACTGAGCATTTTCAGGATAAAAATCCCATTGTTTGAACAGAGCCGTCCATAAAAAAATAAAGAAGCCCTGGTGGCTCTAGAGTCACATGAGAGTATTCCTAAAATAAAAATTTAAAGATTCAAGCTAGAACTGAGAAATTGGAATAAAGAAATATATTCAAAATGCCAAAACTAACAGACAAATTAACAAACAATTGTTAAAAACTGGCAAAATAACTACGGGTTCAGTAAGACGCAGATTTTTTCAAAACTATCTTCAGGTAAATTAAACAATATCACCAATAAACTAAAACTATGTCACTCACATAGTTCAATCCAAATATTTGGAGAACACTGGTTGCAGTATTTTACTCTAATTTGCAATATTAAAATAATATACAACATAGTTAAATATCAAAAACCTTCAAAAAGTGATTATTTAATTCATTGAAATTACTGAAAACAAATTCCTTGTTAACATTGCAATGTTGATAAGGCTTATTATTTTGAGATATAATAGCAGCCAACCAACCAGCATTTTTTGCACCTAAATAATCATTCTCAAGAGAGTCACCAATATGAAGAGCTCTGTTTGCATCGAATTTTGTATTTGTTGAATTCTGGAACATGATCTCGGCTTGCCTGAATATATTTATATCAGGTTTTAGGCATTTACATTCATAAGAAGTAGCAATAAATGAGAAAAAGTGATCAATATCCATCTCTTTCAGAATATTTCTTAACCGAGGATCAAAATTGGAAATAATACCAATTTGCACATTACGCTCTTTTAAAAAATTTAAAAGTTTAACAGAACCATCTGTAAGAGACCATCCTTCTTTTGTATTATAAAAGTCAATTAATCTGGAGCTGATCATGTCTAAACTACGGATAGGGAATGAAAATGATTCTTTAGGCATGGCACACTGAAAAGTCATAATAACTAAACATTTCCACCAATTTTCCCAACCTAATCCTGAAGTAAGGCCAAAATTGGCATGGTGTTCTTGTAATGAAGAGAAGGTTTTCTTCATACAACTAGTCAACAACTCGGGATCCGCATGAATACCATACAATTTTCCAACTTGTGCATAAATTTCTCCGGCTGGTCTTTTAAGTTTTAATAGGGTATCCTTCACATCAAAAGTAACAAACTTGTACATTTCTTAGTTTTAAAACAAAAGTTTACAAAAATTACAAAAAAAATAAAAGAAAATTAGGTAATAAACACTTCAAAGTCAAGCCTTTAATGCATCAGTAGGATGTTAGTCCAATGAGCTAAACGTTTAGATCCCAATAATTATTACACATGTGACATCACCTTAAATAAAGTTTATAAATAAAAAACTATTTAATATTAATTGAAATATTTATGTTTAGGACTAACAGAAGTGAAAGCGAAGCCGAAACTTTTATGTATTTGGTGGCGTTGTGTGACGTAATCCAGATTTTTGACTACTATTAGCGAATTCCGAAGCTATTGATAATAACATCAATAGGGAATAACCCCTTAACTGATTTTTAGAATTTTTTTTTTGTATTTTATCTAATTCTACTTACTAGATACATATAATGATCGAGCGTGTCAACTATCTTCAGTTTTTTTATAATTTATTTGTTTTATTCTTTTTTTAAATCAGGCACAAAGGAGTTGAATGCAAAACGAAAGACTTAGATCGTAAATCATCTAACTCGGACCAACAGGAGTGGGGATGATAACCTGAAATTTAAAGTGAACGTAAAAAAAGTTTTTCTATGTAGCAGGCGTAAAATTTAGTTTATAAATATGAATCTTAATTCAGGTATCTTTATTGATAAAAGGCATATAAGTTACTCTAAAATTGATCAAATTAAAGTGGAGATTTACCTGACCTGAGAGTTACTATTAAAAAGTCTAGAAGCCCTATTAGTTTTTTCTTAGCAAAAATAGTTATAGCGCTTTTAAATATAATTTATTATTTTTGTTTATTGTTTATATTTATNATATCAACAACTTGACACGGTCCAACCCGGAAGAAGAAACGGTAAATACATCTGACGACCTACGTGAACTTATACACAGTATGTTCAAAAGGAGAGTTTATTGACCGTAGATATTATTCTTAGATGATTTTAGTTGGGGTTCGGTCGAAGTAGATCCAAAAAAACACAAATTTTAAAAAAAGTGAATTTTTTTAAAAGATTATCTGCCAACGTTTCAGTTTACATTGTAAGCCATCTTCAGGGCTGCCTGTAATAGAAGACGAGAGAGGACGTCCTGTCCCTAAGTTCACATTTCCATGCCTGGGACAGTTGACATTCCCAGTCATGGAAAAACTTAGGGACAGGACGTCCTCCTGTGTATTATTAAAAAAATACACTTTTGTTAAATTGGTATTTTTTGGATCTACCTTGACCGAACCCCAAATAAAATCATCTAAGAACTCAAAATTAAATTCTTTAATATTTATTATAAGCTTTTTTAAAAAAAAATGTGGTCTATATTATCCAACGTTATCTTTGCTTATCAGCTTATACTATGAGTTTGCTAGTGATTCCGCTCCTGCAGTGCGCGGCAATACACTTCCACAACTCACTTGTGCGCCATTTTAACCCTCTCTTCGTGCTATTGCTCCCTCAAGACAAAGTTCCCCTGTCTTGCTATTGACTCCATGGTTAACAGACGTTTTATATTGCACCCTCACAATAAAGTGACCTGTTACTCTTTGATTTTATTTTTTATAATTTTCTCTGGGGGTTTAAACTATCGAAATTATTGCTTTTTCAGTAAACGCACCTATATATATATATACCTACATTTTTTTTGGTCCTCAGGGATAAAACGATAAAATAAATTATCTTCATAATTTCCCTCAGCAACTAAATATTCTAGCGGACCAGTTAGCATTTTTTCCTGTGGATATCATGCTTTAAAACAATTATGGTATAATTTTTTTTTAGATTTTTTTTTCTTCAATAATGTTTTATTTAGCAAGGAAAACATATTAATTTTTATTTATGCTGGTGAATTATTCAAGTAATATGGGATTGATGTTTTGTAAGGGCGATAAACATCGCGGCTATTACGCTTTTTTAAGCAAAATTTAAATACTTTGGAGAAAATATTTTTAAAAAATTTTTGATAAATATTTTGCAGATAATATTTTTCCAAAAATAAAATTTTGCTTTCCAAACCCTGATTAAATATTTAGAGAACTTTGTCCCAGTATTTGCGAAATCAAATCAAATTTCAAACATTGTATTGTCAATATTTTTAAATAAATTTATTTTCCCAAATTTTAATTATTTATTAACTTGGAAAAATAATTATTAAAATGAATTAATTGATGAAATTTATTAGAATGACTAAATTCTATGGACATTTCGATAAACTATTTTGTATTTTATATTACATGGGCTATTTATCCAGAACCTTAATAATACGTAGAAATCAAATATGGGTATGTATATTATGTTACATTGCTTATAGTTATTTCAAATATATCCATTTTCGCTGGTAGCTTAAAAATTTATTTTTTGAGAAGGTTAGATTTTAAAACTGAGGATGGATTAAGTGAGCGACTTTATTACTCTGATTAAATATAAAACTGAAATTGCAAAGACTGTTTTCTCCAATCTATTCAACAACTTTACAAAATTTGTCTTCTTTAGGCCGATTTCCCTGGAGGAAATTAAGTGAAATATATTATATATGTGTTTACATATACACACGTACACCCACATCCACCCGCGCACGCACGTTCACACAAAAAAAACACACATACACACACACTGCAAGGGAATAGAATAAAAAAAAATCTTACTTCCCGGCTGAGTTAGTAAGATTTTTTTATTCTATTCCCTTGCATTTATTGTATAAAATTAATGTGGGTTTAAATACCACAACTAATATAGTTTTCACACATAAATTAAATGGAAAATGGAATAATTCGTAAAACAATATTTTGATACTCCTCAATAATTTTTATTTAACAGATAAATCATAATTATCATATAACAAATAAAATTCAGAGTTTTGACCAGTCAACTTTACAATAAATTCAACGGAACATAATTTCAAATAACAATATGTGAACATAATTCGGAATTATTAATCCTTCACTAGACCTGAAATGATCTTTCGCTAATAAGAAAAATTACTTAAAGATTCCTTTTAGGACATTTTTTTTCTTTGTGATTTTCTTTGATATTTATTACTAGACACCAAAATGATTGTCATTACCATTAGGATGGCTGAGTTAGTTAATTAAAGAATAAAAATGTACATCATAAATTTATATGCGATATAAATTATTTAGATTATTATTTGACAATTACTTATCACAATTGGTATTTACCTGAAACCTTTAATTTATTTTATTTAGAGGAAATAGTTGTTATATAAATAATACGGAACTCGAAATGTCGCTTTTAAGTAATAATTACAGTGTAGTTTTAGTGAATTGACAAATCTTTAATCCACATTTGATTAAAATATATAAATACATTATTAAGAAAATCATTATTCACCAATTTAATTGTCCATGAAATCCAATTCAATTCCATTTTCAATACCTAAAATGGACGATGCCTCCAGAGAAAATTATTAAGGAATGGTTTTTAACCATAGAAAGTTAACCGATAGATTTCCTTTTCTGCATGTAGACTATATTGTTACGGGCTACGGGTTACTAATACTTAAAAACAAACATAAAATTAATGTTAATCTATTATTCCTCTTAGTTCTTCTTAATTATGACAAATAAATAATCTTGCTAATAACAAATCAATTTATTGTACTTGGTTTGTTATTGGCAAGATTATACTAATGTATAAATAAATAGATAGATTTAAGTTATTTTCATCTAATGAATTAATTAATATGTACAAATAAATTAATTGTCTTTATTTACAAAAAGACCTCAAGAGGAGAAGGCTCTAGAAGATTCTCATCAGGATTTCTCAGTATTCATGCTTCCTTTCACAGACAGAGGAAACATCTGGCCACTGATCCTGACGCCATCCTGACGCCACCTACTTTCCTAGTCTTTAGCAATATTCTCCATGATTTAGGTTGGGATTCATACTTTTCACATTAGACCTTGCTTGTGGTTTTGATCAAGTTTTATAATCATTCATTAATCGCTCAAAATTACGGCTGTAGCCGCCTTTTTAACGCCAAACGACAAATGTGAATTTTTACATTGTTTAGTACACGTTCTGACAAGAGAATTTCTCCATAATTATTTGAGCATGCAGGCAATCACTGGGAATTCAACTTCTCATTTCCAGGCGTAGAAAAACCTTTGAAGAAATTACTCATGGGTCAAAGGTGTAGCTGGACGGCATCTTTCGGGGAATATTTCTAACTCATAGTAATGTTGAAGTGATACAAAAAATATGAAAATCCTTCGATTTGACCACTGACGCTTTGAATAAAGCCATTTGTTAAAACATTTACAGTCCTTTGAAATACACACTTTGAAATCTTATACAACAGTGATTTTTTTTTTTTTTTTTTTTTTTTTTTAACACTTCTTTAATTATTATAAGGTTGTTATTAAATGTCTCTGGGGTGGTTGTTATTAAACATCAAAGAGGAATGGTTTTTTTTTTTTCCAAAAATAAAAAAAGGGTTTATTAGTAGATTTTTTTGTTGGAATTTGGTGAAGGTTGATTCAAAAAATACAATTTAAAAAATTTGTATTTTTTAATTATCTGCCAACGTTTCGGCTTACATTGTAAGCCATCTTCAGGGCTGTCATGATGGCGAGGGGGAACGTCTTGTCACCAGGATCAAATTTTCATGACTGAGAATATTAATTGTCTGTCGGTAGATAATAAAAAAATACACATTTTTGTTAATTGTATTTTTTGAATCAATCTTGACCGAACCCCAACTAACAAACAACTACTTATAATTGGTAAATAATCTAAAAGGTTATTTTCACTACCAATGAATAGAGAACTATCATACCTTCTATTATCCGTCTTCATTGGTTTCTGCAAACCATCTTCTGTTGGCGACCCCTTTGGACATTGCCCTTCTGCTTGGCCGAATACATGTGTTCACTGTCACTGTCTGTATTCAACTGGTAGTATTCGGCCAGAAGATGGACAATGTCCTAAAGCGCTCGCCAACGGGAGATGGTTTGCAGAAACCAATGAAGACGGATAATGGAAGGTATGATAACTACTTATAATCCCTACGTTCAAAAAAACTCTCCACTTAAAAGGGATTTATGTTATATCTAAGTAGTGGAAGTCGGTATTAAATGTATAGTTTCAATGATGATACTGATTATCTTGGTTGGGTATTGTTAGTATTGAAGTAATATATTTTAGGGAAAGATATTAAGTGGAGGGTGTCCATGGAGCTTTTAAGTCCATTAAAACTCAGTTTGTGAAGGAAGAAGAAGCTGAGAACACGAGGAAAAGGGATGCAGAGTTTGGAGGTGCACCGCGTCCAGCTTCACGGGCCTACCACACAACCCGCAGCCACTACCCTCTAACCCCATCCCGATGGGCTATTTCAATTGTGGGATTTGTAGTGTTAATTAGTAGCTATTGAAAGGACAAGTGATTTACACAAAGACCGTACAATATTTTATACGCGACGTGCGGTTTGCCAGGTAAGACATTTAGAGTAAGCTTTATATTCTATGTTATATTTCAATATTATATTTAGAAATGTTATATTTTGTTCTCTACAAGTTCCGCAGGTTGGTGGTTCTTCTTTTTTCATATGAGGTGTGAGATAAATGTGACCGACCCGTTGTCTCATCAGCACTACTTCCTGTACTCCACTAGGGTTTCGAGTTGTAGATTTTGTTTAACTAAGTTTGTTGTCCTTTTGATTCATATTTTAGCAAAATGATTTTGAGAGTGCCGTTAATTCAGGGCTGGGAGTCAGCGCGCTCTGTTTGTTGCTAGTATCGCAGTTTTCGCGTTGTAGATCGTGTCCTGGTATCAAGACAAATTTGATTAATATATATTATGTCTTAATACTTGTGAAGGGTGCGCTTGTCCACCTTCGCGAGACACATCTGTGTCTGTTCAACTTACGTTCTCTAAACTCATAATTTCTTCAGGCCTTTCTATACCTACAAATATAGAGGAGTAATATAGAGACCTGGACGGGCCTGCTGGGTGAAGAAGGGCGGTTGGCGGGCCCCCACACAAAATTATAAACACCATCGAGTTATACTCAAATTTGAGAGTTCCACAAGGTTAAAAAATGTACAAAGAAACTGAGCTATTCAGCTATAAATATTATAAATATCAGCATTCATCACCGCATTATAATAATTATTCACCAGTTCAATTCGCCATAAAAGTAAAATACAATAATAACTATAATTCACTAACCTTATTGTACAGTTTCGGCTCACACACTATTTTTAGTATACACAGTATTTACCGATTCTTCTTCCGGGTTGGACCGTGTCAAATTGGTGTTATTTGCCGAGCTTTCGCAAATCATGTGATGGCTTCTTCAGGGCTGAAGAGAGAATTATTTAAAACTCATTCTCTCCGAAAGCTCGGCAAATATCAACAACTTGACACGGTCCAACCCGGAAGAAGAAACGGTAAATACATCTGACGACCTACGTGAACTTATACACAGTATGTTCAAAAGGAGAGTTTATTGACCGTAGATATTATTCTTAGATGATTTTAGTTGGGTTTCGGTCAAGGTAGATCCAAAAAAACACAAATTTAAAAAATGTATTTTTTTAATAAAGGATTATCTGCCAACGTTTCGGCTTACATTGCAAGCCATCTTCAGGGCTGTAGAAATACAATGCCATGATAATACAATAATAATTGAAATTAATATAATACAGAATTGCAATAATAAAATGTGCTATCAAGAGTATGAATGTAGAAAGCTATGTAAGAGAATATAAAAAGATTTTGAAAATATATTTGAAAACAACATGTAAACAACAACTTATTGACAAAAAAATTGAATACCATTAAAGTAGTAATTTGTCACACCTACCTATCATGAAGATGAGAGAGGACGTCCTGTCCCTAAGTTCACATTTCCATCACTAAAATATAAATTTTACTTCTACACAATGTCAGAGGTAAAAGGGTGGGGGGAGAAGGTACAAGGCGGAAGGTACAAAGGGAAAGCGGCCTGTTGCAAGAGTGGGCAATAAAAAGGACAAAGGAAAAAAAGGGAAGGGTATTATTGGGAATAAGTGACTTTGGAACTGGGAAAAATGTTTTGACAGGTTTATTGAGACGGAGGGCTGATGGTTTTTAGAATGTTGAAAATGTTTGAATAAGCTGAGGAAATTTGTTCTATGTCTGTTCTGTCGTTAACTGGATAGTGTTGTAAGTTGATGTGAACGGTTTCAGACAAAAGACGTTTGTGTTGATAGGTTTCAGTGGAAAGAATGGTTAAGCTATCGAAGTCAAATGTGTGTGCTTCATGACAAACATGTTTAGTGAGGGCAGTTTTTATTAGTTTATTCTTTATGTCATTTTTATGGTTATTAATTCTGCGGGAAATCGGGTTTTTTGTTTGTCCAATGTAATAACCATGGCAATTCGGTGTGGAACAGGGAATTTTGTAGACGACATTAGTTCTGTTATGAAGGGGGAGGGGTCTTTGAGGATGGTGTAAATAGATTTTAATTTGTTATTGCCCTCTCTTGCAACAGACCGCTTTCCCTTTGTACCTTCCGCCTCTTACCTCCCTTCCCCCCCACCCCTTTTTACCTCTCACACTGTGTAGAGGGAAAAATATAGATTCAGTCATGGAAATGTGAACTTAGGGACAGGACGTCCTCTTTCATCTTCATGATAGGTAGGTGTGGCAAATTACTGCTGGTATTCAATTTTTTTGTCAATAAGTTGTTGTTTACATGTTTTTTTCAAATTGTTTTTCAAAATCTTTTTATATTCTCTTACATAGCTCTCTTCATTCATACTATTGATAGCACATTATATTATTGCAATTATCTATTATATTAGTTTCAATTATTATTGTATTCTCATGACATTCTATTTCTACAACCCTGAAGATGGCTTGCAATGTAAGCCGAAACGTTGGCAGATAATCATTTATTAAAAAAATACATTTTTTAAATTTGTGTTTTTTCGGATCTACTTTGACCGAACCCCAACTAAAATCATCTAAGAATATACACAGTATCTTTAGTTTTCCATTTAAAGTCCATCCCGCTTAAAATAATGTATTTCCCGGAATACATTTGAACCACCTACCTCATTTTTATAGTATTAGGGTCTTCCAAAACATAAATTGATTGTTCGCTGCTAAGACATCGGCGAAGAGCATTGCCATCATTGGAGCTGTAATAAAATTTAGTGACTGATAAGTGTGCAGTTTGGAAACACTGATTTTGTGTTTGGATACAACTTCAGTAAGCCTTTTCCTTGTGTCATTGAGGTGGAATAAATGTTTTCAATTATAATGATGTACTGACTTGTGCTTCTTCGGTAAGATCTGAAATGTAATATTCTGCAATTAATTCGTATCTCAATTAAAGTATCGTTATATATATATATATCCTACGTTCAAAAAAACTCTCCACTTAAAAGGGATTTATGTTATATCTAAGTAGTGGAAGTCGGTATTAAATGTATAGTTTCAATGATGATACTGATTATCTTGGTTGGGTATTGTTANTTTTTGTTTCTTAGCATGGAACCCGCTTCGCCACTCGGGCTTAGTTGCTTTATCCCCGAAAAATCTGTTCATTCTTTTTTTTAAGTATGAACTTAGCGAGAGAACACGTAAGGGAGATAATACAAAGTTAAGGCTGCTATCCAAGAATATATGAACAGTTCAACTCTTATACAAGGTGGAGTTATTAATATTAATAATACTATTTTCACGCAGTATAATGCAAAGAGAATTCAATTAAATCAAACTAACTCATAACTTTCAAATAACTTTAGACAATTATTTTATGTACTGCAAATTAAATATAGTAAAATCACAATAATATGTTTATCGTCAGACTTACAATATCAACTACTGATCAAGCCTCATTTGACTTGTTTAAAGAGCTTCATTTGCCAAAAATTAAATCATACTATCAACAAATATTAACTTATATATTATCTCAACATTCTCATGTCTAATAAACTTTCAAACAATTTTAATTATAATAAACTTAAATTCGACTTTTCGTAAGACAAAGTAAGTCCCCTATAAATAGGACTTCATGACTGACAGGAAATCAGAGAGTGAAAGACAAATGTTAAGAAAATGGCTAGTTTCATACAGTAAAAAGTACAGACGCAGAATGCAGTATCCGTCGAAAAGCTGGATATAATTTATCTTACTATATTAGACTAGCCTAGGAAGACTTCATAGGATTCTCTCTAGGAAGTCTTTCTAGGTAAAGGATGTGGAATTTAGGGGTAAGGTGAGGTACCTCAAAAGTCTGTTGGCGTGATTGAATGAATAATGATTCATTTTTTCTAGAGATAATAAAACTGTTTACTTCGAATGAACTGTCAATACATTATACTATTCATCATTTTTTTTGTTTGTATATAGTTAGTTGACCTTCATGAGGAAGGATTGGTCGGGGTCCAGTTTTGGGATTTGAATAAATAAATACTATTACGTATTTACTAGTATTTATTTATTCAAATCCCAAGATTAATTATAAAGATATAATTTCAGGCCTTCTTCAGGACTGAGTAACAAAAGAAAAGTACAAGTAAATTATAAAAAAAGGTCTGAATAAAAAAAATAGGAATACTAAATATAAAAGAAAAAATAGATAAATCAATAATACAAATGTATAAGTAATTAGACTAAATACTGGACGAATATATAAGAAAAAGGAACATATACTTAGTAAACAGTTTGAAAATCACACGTACCAATGGGTGTGATGGAGGAAGAGAGTCACCTGCTTCAGGGTAACTGAATCACGACAGAAAATTGTATTTTATGACAAATGTAGGAAAGGAATTGGGGGGAGGGATAGACCATCCCTTATACAGACCATATAGGAAAAATTCTGATGGGAGTCATCGGTGTTTTACAAAGGGAAAGGCGACTTGTCCTTTGGGGGTTTACTGGATTTGTCAATATGGAAATGTGAAAAGCCCGGCGTTGAAATTCTAAAATGCAATGAAGTGGACTTATGTTAATTTTGTTTTTGGTTGTGAAAAATATTACTATAAATGAAAAAAAAATGTATTTCTATTCTGTTGTTGATGGAGTTTTGCTCTTAGTGTATGCGAATGGACTCAGCTAAAGGTCGTTTACTAATTAAATGTAAACACTATAAACATGTGTCCAAATGGACATAAAAATTTTATAAAAAAATAGGAACGACTAAAAAATGGTTTAGTACTGCAATATCATGGCTAGAAGAAGATATGGACGCTATTTACTTGATGCAACTTGTATTTATAGTGCAACTGCAATATACTTGAATAAATCCCTATTGAACTTGTAGAAAATTTTACTGTTCCTCACTGATTCTTCATTGGAGAAGCTAAAAATATAATCCGTTGAAAATTTTGTCTATAAAATGAAAGCAAATTCGGAATTTTAACTTATTTTTATTTCAGCTTCTTTTTGTAAACCGTTGGAGACTTCGGTAATGACTTAAATCGATTTTGAAGAGGGGGTTTTGAGAAGGACCAAAATTTAAAACATTAAGTTCTTATTCTCTTTCTGAAGGAAATGTATAAAACAAAATAACTTTAAAGTGTATTTTTTTAGTATTTATATTCCATAACATAAAAAACAAAAGATAGAAATCGAATTCGGCATTTAGTCTTCTTATTAGAAAAAAAAAATCATTTTTTTATTTAAATCGGATGAGGGAAAGGAGAAATTTAGTGGGAGGCCAATATTTATAATTTACTTGTTAAATGTCTTACTAAAAAGTTTATAAAATAGTTTATAAAATAAAATAAAATAATAAAATAGATAATTAATTCAATAACATTTTACGAAAAACGCCTAGTAAGGAATAAGTTCAGAGGCTTCCTTCCCTACCAGTCTAGAGCTAACATTAGTATAAGCTCATTTATATTTCAGGCTTTCTTTTATTTATATCCATATTCAATGAAACATGATAAATCTGATAATTTATAAATCTTTGATACTCACCTCCTGCGTGGTAGACTCTTACAGAAGTAACCATACTGCAATTAGGTACGCTGGGACTACTGCGTGAAATACAGATGTAACAGAGACAGCTAGCTTCATCTGTGGAAAAGTGCATGCTTTAAGCAACAAATATGCTCACTAAGCTCTCACATATTGAGTTATGTAAAGTGCTACATGGTAATAACATGGGCTTTTATACTTCCTGTAATGCACTTCCTGGGGAGTTTTCGAGGCCCACCTTTCCCATTGGTGGCCGCATTTTGCCAACGAGGCGATCGAATTATTTTTTATCTTTGGCCCTTCTATGTGCAGAATATTGTATATGTGTTAGCTGCAACTCCGAGGATTATGTGATCGTTATCTTCATTCAGACCTTTATATTCTCATTCTTCCCAGTCAATTTCTTCTTCCTATTGGTGTTTCGTCCTGTAATACTTTTTTTTTAAATAAATCTTTATTTATTGCATTCTGTTACGTAACATCTTATAATTTGATGACTTAAAATAAATATACATATATTGCATTCTGTTATGTAGCATCTTATAATTTGATGACTTAAAATAAATGTACATGTATAAAAATAATATTAATAAAATAAAAGAAAGAAAAAATATACTGAAATAAAAATAGAATTAACAATAAATAATTAAATAAATGGTCGTCACTGTGCAGGGAGAAGGGGCCCATCGACCCCACTCCCAATAAGTTTAGGCATTAAGGCCCTGGAGGTCGCGAGGCCATCTTCGTTTTAGTCGCCGGGGATGATTGTGATGATTGGAGTCCGACGACAGGGATTAGGCAAATGGATTGGGATGAAATAGGAGTTTACTATGGAAGAGTTTAAAGCGGTTGGAGATGAGGTCTTTGACAAAAGGAATATTAAAGTCGTGATGAAGGGTAGAGTTGGACACATAATATGGAGCGTTAGCAATTATTCTAAGAATTTTGGACTGAAAGGATTGTATTCGTTGGATATTGGAAGGCTTAGCGGCACCCCACAGTTCTGCACCGTAGGTCCAGATTGGTCGTATAATGGTCNATAAAATCTAAATAAAATAAAAGAAAAAATATATAATCAAATAAAAATAAAACCAACAATAAAACAAATAAATGGTCATCACTGTGCAGGGAGAAGGGGCCCATCGATCCCACTCCCATCTGTAATACTATGACTTTTTTTCTGTTTACCTAGTGATTTATATAATTTAAGTACTAGATTTTAAGTATACTTTATTAAATTTACGAAAAAGATTTAGGACTGTGAATGATCTCTTTCGAGTACTGTTAGCATTCATAATCAAGCGATTCCTGTTTGATAAAGTATTCTTCCATGTTTTGTCTGCTTGCTACATTCCCATTTGTAAAACATACAGTCAATAATGATCAGTTTTTAACACTTTACAATTCGTTAATTTAATTTCGAAACTACTTTTATAAGAAGTTTAGGAACTGTTGATAGACCATTTCTGGATGTTTAAATTACTTGGATTTACATCTTCAGAGAAGTGGATAATTGATCTGAGGAGAAACTCTATATATTTTTATAGGGAAATACTAATAGTTAGTAAATATTAATTTAGTTGTGGTTTATTATTCCACGTAAATTTAAATCAATTAATGCGAGGGAATAGAATAGAAAATCTAACTGTCCCAGCCAGGGATCGAACCTGGATCTCCTGCTATCCGGGCAAGCGCGTTATTCAATTAAGCTACCGGGAGAGCTAGCTAAATTATTAAATTCCCAGCACTAGTGTCGAGAGTCTAACCTCCGTGTAAGACAAATACATCGTCTTATGCTCGGAGAAGCTGACATTGTCGAGCTATTTATCGACTCTCGTTATTTACTTTTTATTTTCATTACAAATATTAATTTAGTTGTGGTTTATAAATAGTATTCTCTAATTTTTTCCAGAAAAATTTATATTGAGAAGGAGATTTATGAATGTAATTTCTTGAAGTGTAATTTATTGGGCGATACTTCTTGTATTAAAAGTAAAGTTCTTATAGAAACCAAATTCAGAATTTAGACTTTTATTTTCAAACCCTTGAAATATAATTTATTTTTGGTTAAAATCAGATGTGGCGAAAGTAGGTTTAGTGGAAAACCAAAGTTTATAATAGTAATATCTTTGTTGTTATTTGAGTTACGATAAAGTTTACGAAAAATAATAGTTGTAAAATGTAATCTAGCAACATTTATGTTCTGTAATATTTTGACGAAAAACCCATATTAAGGAAGAAAATGACAAATATAGCTACGCTTGGCAAGCACTTTCTCTTGCTGCTCGACTAGTCTTCTAGAGCTAGCTTTTATTTCTCATACATTTACGATCATTCATCTCTCCTGCTTGAAGATTCAATTTCTCCATTTACTCTTATTTATATCCTTTTATAGCGAAACATGACAAATCTGCTAAGATCTGCTTAGATGCGGGATGAAGTGATAAAGTTGTCATTTTCTTTTATATATAACAAGGTTTATAAGGTAAGAAGAAGTAGTTTTCTTACCTTATAAACCTTGGTATGTAGTGGTAGGAATATATATCAAACACTATATTTATCTATTGTATAATAAATCTGTAAAGATAAAAATAGTTTTAAAAAAATCATAATCCTGGCGCTGCGGATTCGATTCCCGCTCAGGAAAAACTTTTATTTATTAGTAAAAGCTTCTCATGAGCCATGGATGTTTAGAATGGGGTGGCAACCTCTAGATAGCCCCTCCCTCCATGACCCTAAGTGGTTGAATGGAAGACTCACACTTAAATTTAAAAAAAAAAAAAAAAATAGAATGTAAAGGCCTGAAAAATTTGTAAGTGGAGGAAGGCAGAGATGAAGACTTAGTAAAGGCTAGTACAGACAGATGGCACTAGTGGCGGCGCACGGCCGTCAGTATCGGGTCCGCACTTGGCCTGTTAGGACGTGGGGTTAGTGTCGCTCAGCGGAGAGGCTTGTCATACGCGCGGTGGAATCAGTGTCCAGTGTTTTAGCGGGATTTGACGGCCGCCTGTCTGGGCATGGAACCCCCTCTGGAGCCCGGCGAGCCTTCCAGGCTGGAGACTGTCATCGTAGCAGCGCCCACCCTGGAAACTGTCACTCATGATATCACTTACGGTCAGCTTCTATTTAGCACTATCTCCATATCATTGAAAGAAAGATCATTCTATTTATTTATTTATATGAAAGTGGAATATTTTAATGAGAAAAATAATACAATTCATATTTTATAACGGATTAAATTTATTATTTTACTATTACATTTTTATGTATTTAACGATTGTTATCTTAAATGATAAATTTCAAATTATAACATACTCTTTCACTATAGATATTTGAGTGATTATACATACACATACGTATACTTTAGTGACACTTATCAGTCTAGTCACTTTATTTATTTATCCTTAATAATGAATTGAGAACACAATGGAAATTATAGCCTTATTATTAATAAAACTCAGTAAATGAAATATATAAGAATATATATATAT
>KZ807085.1:593669-604174 GCA_000696205.2 Oncopeltus fasciatus
ATATATATATATATAATCGATTTATAATACATTGGAAAGTATTCCCTCAGAGCTTTATTGTGCATTGGTTTACACTAGGTTTTAAGTATAGACTGAAAAGCCTGAATTAGACTATAAAGTGGTTATCAAAATTATTTTGAATGACTTTTTAAATTTTTGTCCATATGGAAGAAGAAATTGAGCAATTCTTTTAGAAAAATTAAGAATTTGTTAGCTACTTTATAGGAAAAATACCAATCTTTACTTAAGAAATAATTTCTCTCGAAATTAAACATTAAATTAAAAATTTGCAATTCAAGATATTAATTTTTCCCCGTTGATTTTTCATTCGTTCTGCTTTACTGTTAAAATTTGTACTAGACTTCAATATATTTTTTACCCGTTTTCTCTGCTCAAATACATTGATTATTATTTACTATGTGTATGATGTAATAAAGGAATTTTCAAATCACAATATTATATATATATATAAATAGTATTGTAATTAAAAAATTGTCTTGTTAGAATATATTGACTACCTGTAAGTCACTTCTCCAGATGGAGTTCATGAGACCTGGCTGGAGAAGTGATCTACAGGTAGTCACTATATTCTAGGGACTTTCAGTGTCTCAAATTTTGCTCATGAGTGACAATTTCACGACTTTACTAACTTTTTTTTCAATTATTCACCGATCCTAAATAGGATCTCCGATTAAAATTATATTTACATATATATATATATATATATCCATATATATTCAGCAATAATTGAATNTATATATATATGCGTAAAATATTGAAAATTAATTCGGAATTCATACTTTATAGTCTGTCTGGTGGTTAAGGTACTAGAGGACAAGTTTATTTTTGTTCTTTCTTTGTTTTCTGTCTGTAATGAAAGCTAAATATTAATGGAAATAATTCTTGGTATTTAACTGGGAGCACCTGCCCTATTTGAATATCATTCTTTTTATAATAGTAATAAATTCGGAGCCAGGACCCTGTGCTGACCACACGCTTTTTCTTTGCAGTGGTTCGTCAAGAAAAAATTCTCTATTTGCCCCCCCCCCCCCCCCCCCCCCGCGCCCGGGCTTTAATGGTGTGTTGAGGGACTGGGTTTTTGAAAATGTTTTTTTTAACCATTTTTACAAGAACCAATAAAAGCATGAAAGGATTATTCAATTATAAATATTTTTCTCCGACATTCAAAATCTTTTACAATCATTGCCAATAGTATTGAAAATTATTCAAAGCAATGGCACAGCCTATCGAAAATAACGAAAAAACGCTCAAAAATAAAATTATATTTCATAATTCCAGGAGTTATTTAGAAAAGTAAGTGAAGTAGCCTCTCTGTTAATAAGATAACATAATTATAACCTCCCTAGGTTTCACCTGAACGCATAATTGTATTAAAGAGCTTCTTCGAATTTAATCCTACGTTGATAGAAATTCGACAGTAGAACTTAAAAATAATTATGGAAAAATGTTCTTCATTAATTTGTGATATTGCATCATTACGAGGGTGGATTGATCTTAAATCACTTGATTAAAAACTAAAAATAATCGATACTAAACTAAAAATGTCTTAAGCTGCAATCTCTCTAATTTTCGTTTACAATCCATGTAACTTGCATTTGAAATAATTATTACAAATATATTATAACGAACCAGTATACTAGTTTGATTAGGAGACAGCATTTTTCAGGGGTTAACCTGTATCCCGAAAGTTGACAGTAACTTTTGTTGTTTGTAACTCTCTGGAGGTTATCATGTATGTTGAAACGGCATTTTACTCAGTGTTCAGCACTGGAATGGTAATTCGACACATACATCCAGCATTGATTAGAAGTGAAAATTTATTTTATCTTCAAGATTTCGTTCAGCTGTTGAAATAATTTCCTGAACCTAAAAAAAACTTAGCTATTAATATTTAAAAAAAATACTTTTATGATATGCTTAATTATTTAAAAAAAATGAAAATATTAATGGAAGGATTTAGTTAAAATTAATAGTCTAAATGTAATCTATCATTTAATAACAACGATGTTAGGAATGAGCTTGGCTTATGTAATTCAAGCTTGATGGAGTAATACATAATTAAGCTAACATTTTATTATGTTAAATAATTTTAAATATTTTATTAGCCTTAACCCATAATTTTTAAACCATGATATATGGTTTCGTTCCACCTAGAATTAATACTTTCATTTTTTATTTATTTTTGCTGCGGCTTACTATAAAATTTGTTTTCATTCCATTCTATAATTTTAAGAAGTGTAATTGAGTGTATTTTTTTTTTCAACCTTGTTGATGACTTACAAGTTACCCAATAATTTTGGAATATATTATTATTCTTATCTAGGCCGAAACCCTGATTCATTTTTTCTAGCTGTAAATAATAAATAAATTAAAGTGCAGTGAAAATTCCTGGAGCATTCTCTTGCAAAATATTGTTCTAAAGAATAAAGCAATTTGTTAAGATCGGCCTTGACTTTGATTAGCATACAATGCGTGGAGCTATAGAATCCCCCTCATTCCCTGATGAAAGGGTAGCTCTCATGTGTAAAAGTTCACGGGCGATTTGTTTCCACCCTTTTTTTTTTGCCAGTTTTTGTGCGCGTGCCAGTTTTTTCATGATAAATGAAAAACGACAAAAAAAAGTTTACAAAATGGTTCATCTTCCAGTATGTATATTCCTTCTGGCGGATTTAACCAGTTTATCACTGGTGTTAAGGCTTTGCCTATAAATGAGTAGTGTAAGAAAAATACCGTTTCTAAGTATCTTGGGTTCATGTTTTCCAATAAAATTTATTTTCTTTATCAAACCCTGTTAATATTTTCCCGATGTTCAATTTGGTCAACATTATAAAAAAATGTTCAACATTATATTTTAAGACAACGCTAAATCTGACTAATACAGTCAATGGATAACATGAAGTTAAATAGATATTTGAATATTTTAAAATTAAATAAAATTTTAGTGCAAAATATATCTGGGTAAAACAAATGAAAAAAAGAGACTAAAACAACATCGCTACAATATTAGCAAGTCTAAATAAAAATATAAATAAATCAGGTTTGGCTTTTGGCCAAAGTCAATTGGACGTTTCATAAAGTCAATGGTCAAAGTTCGAATTTTATTCTATTAAATAAACACTTATAAAGATCAAATAGAATAGTGTAAAAGATTTTAATAAAGAAAATATATACTATGAAAAAATTTTGAAATTATAAAATTTAGAAATTCGTTATTATTATATTAACAATGCAAAACAGCTACAATAACAATTAATAATTTCTTAATGTAATATATTAATGTAATTTTATTTCGATTTTTCTATTAAATATTTTTAATAATTAAAAGTAAAATAGAAATAACTACTCAAATGAGATAGTCNTCCCCATGGGCTGCATTCCTAAATAAGTTTTTTCATAAAAGTGTTAAAGAACATAAATGTCTTCTAATTGTATTTTACACCTATTATATTCTATTAACATGATTGGAGATTGGTTGGTTATGCTGAAGAAATTTGTCTGGGTTTCAGCCAGGATCAGAAAAATAAAATACTCCAAAACTATTGGTTAATTACTTTATTATTGCCATGTTTCAACTTAACTTGTAAGTCATCATCAGATAGTGTTGTATGAAGAGATCTCCGAGGGAGTTTATGGTCACACTTCAGAGGACATAGTTTAGTTCTGCACTCTGAGATGTAGCCATAAACCTCTCTACACAGCACTATTACCCTGATGATGACTTACAAGTTAAGTCGAAAAATTGGCAATAATAAACTAATTACCCATTGTAAGCCATCTTCAGGGTTGTAGAAATACAATGTCATGAGAATACAATAATAATTGAAATTAATATAATAGAGAATTGCAATAATATAATGTGATATCAAGAGTATGAATGTAGAAAGCTATGTAAGAAAATTTAAAAGATTTTGAAAAACAATTTGAAAAAGAACCAATTTTAAAAAAAACATGCAACAACAAATTAAAATCTATTTACACCATCCTCAAAGACCCCATCCCCCTTCCTAACAGAACTTGTCGTCTACAAAATTCCCTGTTCCACACCGAATTGCCAAGGTTATTACATTGGACAAACAAAAAAACCCGATTTCCCGCAGAATTAATAACCATAAAAATAACATAAAGAATAAACTAATAAAAACTGCCCTCACTAAACATGTTTGTCATGAAGCACACACATTTGACTTCGAGAACTCAGGGACAGGACGTCCTCTCTCATCTTCATGATAGGTAGGTGTGGAAAATTACTGCTTTAATGTTATTTCAATATTTTTTTTCTTGTCAATAAGCTGTTTGTTTGCATGTTTTTTTCAAATTGGTTCTTTTTCAAATTGTTTTTCATAAACTTGATAGGGTTCAGTGGAAAGAATGGTTAAGCTATCGAAGTCAAATGTGTGTGCTTCATGAAAAACATGTTTAGTGAGGGCAGTTTTTATTAGTTTGTTCTTTATGTCATTTTTATGGTTATTAATTCTGCGGGAAATAGAGTTTTTTGTGTGTCCAATGTAAGAACCTTGGCAATTCGGTGTGGAACAGGGAATTTTGTAGACGACATTAGTTCTGTTAGGAAGGGGGATGGGGTCTTTGAGGATGGTGTAAATAGATTTTAATTTGTTGTTGCATGTTTTTTTTTTAAATTGGTTCTTTTTCAAATTGTTTTTCAAAATCTTTTAAATTTTCTTACATAGCTTTCTACATTCATACTTTTGATATCACATTATATTATTGTATTCTCATGACATTGTATTTCTACAAAAGAAATACAGCCCTGAAGATGGCTTACAATGTAAGCCGACACGTTGGCAGATAATCCTTTATTAAAAAATATATTTTTAAATTTGTGTTTTTTGGTTCTACCTTTACCGAACCCCAACTAATATCATCTCAGGATTAAAAATTTACATGTTGTGCAGAAAAAAAAAAAAAAAATTGAATGAATTGTTGACCGTCAATTTATAAGAAGAGAGGGTTGTCGGGAAGTTTGACATGGTAGTTGAATCATTATGGTAGAAACTAATTTGTGATATAAAATTTTTTATTTTAGCCAACTTCAATTTCAGGCCTTCATCAGAGCTGAATATGAAAAATAAACATACAAATTAGTATTTTGAAGTAGAGAAACATGTCTATATATGATTATCAAATACAGAAAAATAAATGAAAATATGAAACTTTGTGTAATTGACTATATAAAATGGATACTGAACATATTGGAATGAAAAAATTATTAATAATATTCGCAAGTGTACGGACCAAATAGGGTGATGGGGAGAGAGAGACTCGTGCTCAACTGAGTCTATATCATGACTGATCTGTTTTAACATATTTGTATTTGACCATTGTGGAATGGAACGGGAAACGGATGTAGGAGTGGGGAACGGATAAGAGGGTTTAAATGGCAAAATGTTCAGAAGATATGGCAATAGGAATTTGGGAGGGGAAAAAGGCTATGGGGTGGTCTAATTATGATTTCTTTAGATGTGAAACATATTACTGTATGGGGAAGAAATATAGTCTTTAATGGGGTTATGTTTTGTCATTAATGGGGTTATGTTCTAAATGTATGGGAATGAACTTGGCTAAAAGTCGTTTCTCAAGGTTTGGTTCAATCGCAAGAAGTGTGAATTTAATTTGAAGAAATTATGTTCGTCAGTAGTAGAATGTTTTGTAAGGGCTGTGGTGGTTTTATTATTTTTAATGTCATGTTGATAGTTACTGATTTTTCTTTTTATTGGGTTCTTTGTTTGAAATGCGAGAAATCTCCCCCATAATTTTACTCTTTCTAATTTTTTCTTTTTTTGTGTTCACTACATTCTTTCCCCCATCTGTTCTTATTTATTATATATATATATATATCGCAGCCCCGAATGTTTCATTTTATTGTCAATAGCTTGATTCTCTTACGAATATCTTCTAAAAATCAAATTTGATATTTGTTTCCAGAAACCGTTGGCTGAGCTGTTTAAGAGCAGAAATTATGAGAGAAATAGGGGGGTTTGGAGAAGGGCTAAATTTTAGTATTTAATGTTCGTACTACGAAAATAATAACAGGACAGCATATTTAAAGCGTAATGTTCTAACACCTCTGTAAAATAAATGTTTCCTGAAAAATGAATATTAGTGTGAATATTTAAGAGCGCAGTTAGGATAGTTGAGTACCCCTCTCACCCTCTTCTCCTTAAATCATATATATCATCTTTAAAGAGGTTACAATAAATTTTTTTCCGCCTTTTAAGATCGAATTGATTTTTATTTTGATAAAAATTATATGTTCTAATATTCATGAGTCTAATTACTAGACGTTGGGAGATACGCTTCACTTATTATGCTGCTTCTGTTACTGTTATTTAAGCATTAAAAAAAAAATTAAAATTTCGTTAAATTTTGAAACTGTAAAATTCCCAATCCCAATCTAAGCTAACATGCTATTGCTTTGTCTAATTAAAGCCATTATCACATTTGTTAAGCAGTTTGATCGAAGGTGTAGGGAATATTCGGTAGACTGAATTCTGTGTATCTAAATAATCACTGATGCTCACATTGTAAATTCTGGTCGAGTCTAATGAGCTCATGCAAATCAGTAGAGAATTTTATCCGAGGGCAGAATCCTCATTCATCAACGCTTCATCTTAGTATATTTAGCACTCCTTCTTCGTAGAACTCATCACAGAGTTCAAACAGGATAACTTTACCAATACTCAAATATATATATATATATATATATACAGCTACAAAAATTGAGTGTAGTCATCACTCTCCCTCTCTCATTAGACTTCAACCTATAATCAATTGTATAAATTTTGTAATAGAAAGCATAAATATCGAAGTTATTTTTTATGTTTTTAAAGTTAAGATAGCCCGTCTGACACCCATTTGAAAGTTTTATTCTGAAATTTTTTTTTTAATATACAATTTTAGATGAAAAATATATAAAGGATAAATTTATAAAATTACATTTTGTAACTATCGTTCTCTATACATTTATTTTTTCTTATATTAATAACAAAGGATGATACGATTTCTAATAATTTTCATTCGTATTTAATTTAACCTCCCCCACTCACTGTAATAAGGAATTAATTCAATTAATTGCAAAAAGAAGCTTAAGTATTGAATTTGGTTCGATTAGTTTAAAAATTGCTAACACTAAAACGCGTACACACGAGCGCACAATAACACAAAAACACATGGGTTTTTGTTAGTAGAAACCTAGTAAAAAAAATTACAAATACAAATATTATTGTATGAATTTAAAATATTTTTTATTTTGTTTGCAGATCGTTTTGGAAGATTCAAATTTTTTTCTAATAGCTCCTTAATTTTTTATTCTTTTAGTTTATATTTTTTACGTCTGAAACTTTAAAAAAAATATCCTTCATGGTCTGCAAATAAAACAGAAGAGGTATTATCCAGACGTGGTTAGGTCTCAGGAACGATTTATACGCCCCCCCCCCCCACAAATATATTTTCCCTTCTCAAATTAAAGTTAAGTATGAATATGGTCATTTTAACATTTATGACGGATTCGACTTGTCTATACCTGAGCGTAGGAGACGGATAATAGCTTCAGAGGAGGTTGTATATTCAGGTCAGCTGACTGGTCCACCTGTTGCATGCTTGGATTGTAGATTCGCTAACTTATTTAATGATTTTGAATTAGGTATATTGAATATTGAAGCCTTCAGGGTATTTGGGGCCAGTTTATTGCATTTGTAGTCAACGATACACTAAATCTTCTTCAGAATTGTACTGAGTACGCGCAAACTTGACCGAAATCCGGAGCTGTGCAAACAAGTTAAGCAGATTTTCCGTTTTTCACAGATAAGAAAAAATCACGAATTTGCTGTTAAAAGCAAAGGGAAAAAATATTTGTAAGTGAGAATGCTAAGGCTGGCACTAAAATCGCCCTGCAGGCGCTCTCCCTTCTTAGTTACATAAATACATATATCTCTAAGCTAATAAACTTTTTCCTAAACGTAGATTTTATAAATCATAAATGCTAGAAATTTATTTTTAAATATAACTAAGATCTTAGAATTAAAAGTGTTGGTCCTCTTATAAACCCCACTCTCCCTACTTATCCCATTTAAACCAAAACATTATTTTGCCACTATTTGTACGTTGTTTTGTTTTTTTTTAAATAAGTGTTAGCCTCCCTTTACTACTTATGGTCATTGAGGGAGGGATTATCTACTGGTTACCACCTCATTCTAAACATACAAGGCTCGGGACAAGCTTTTATTTATAAATAAATGCTTGTCCTGAGCGGAATTCGAACCCGCAGCGCGGGGATTGTGAGACCCAAAAAGATCTCACCCTGGCGCCCCTGTTTATATTCTTAAATATTTTCCATAATCTGCGCTTCCCGTAGTAATATTATAGAATGTAAATGTTTACAAAATGACAGTTTACTCTTATTACATTCTATAAATGTTTTCTTATCTCTCACAATAACGAAGGTATTCGTGATTTTTCTTCTCTTTAAATAAACTCTCTCTCCCCACGACCATTTCGGCCGTTAACGAATATAACTAACAACTCTTAATAACTATTAAATAAGAAGAATTAGAAGAGCATAGTTTTCACCGATATTATAGTTAATATTTAATAGTAGTGTAATTAATAAATATTGCTATTAGATGTTTTTTGTTGGGGTTCGGTCAAGGTAGATAAAAAAAAANACTCTCATACTCGATACTGAGGGGAGAACCATATTTTATGACCTTCTGTAAGGCCTGAAGATGGTGTATCGATACAGAAACCGGTTGCAAAAAAAAAAACCATTTGAACAAATACTTATTGGTATCATAAATTTGTTTATGAAAATTTGTTATAGGCCTTGACCGATCCTACTTAAATATACTAAAAATATTTTATGTCCAAATTTGTATGTGTATATACACGTACTTTCCATACGGTCTGAAAATTTTTAAAATAATAAACCCAAATTTGTGTATTAAAGCTTTATTTAGCAAACTCCTCCAGCAGATTGCTAAATAAAGGTTGAAATCGGTCGAGAGGTTGGGAGTTTTCGAGATAGAGGAAAATATGAAATTATATTGTTTTTTTTTATTATTACGGGAAAAAAATATGTATCGAAAAAATAGTTGAAAAATGTAATTTTTATTAAATTTATATTCTACAACATTCCTATGCAAAAGACATGTTAACATTTAAATTTCATAATGTAGCTTCCAGGGTTTGGCTAGCCTTCTATATTAAGGTATCGAAAAGAACTTCGGCATATATGCTTTTCATAAAGTACTATTGCATATATGCATTTTAATGGGTAGGGGATGAAATACAAAAATTTTTAAACATTATACATTTATTATAATTAATATTAGGAAAAAGTTTTTTGAGCATAATGTTTTAAATTAAATTAAATTTTATTATATGTAGGTTAATTTTTACACGAATTATTTTGAGGAAGATATTTATGAATGTATTTAAGAACGTTGATCGCCTCCTAATTCTTTCCACCCGCACCGTCTTGTTTTTTCCTGAAAATTATCATACAATTTAAATATTTCCTTATTCTCTCAATCTTTATATAATAAAAAACCATTAACTCTTATTTATGACTATTTTTAATGAAACAATAATTAATAAATTTGATAAATCTGTATAGTTAACGCAACTTCTTCATGGCGGAACTAGTTTTATATTTTTTTGGACTAACGAAGTGCAAACATATTGCATATCAGTAACCATAAATTATCAAATCTTCAAGCACGAAATCTATTTTTAAGAAAAATAATAACTGTTTTATTTTTATTTTTTCATTAGATTGAAAGACATAAAATTTCTTAAGGAAAATATTACTAAAGTCTAAGAAAAATATATAGTAGCTATTTAGTAAACACTTTACTTAAATGCCTTATATTTTTTAAAAGCAAAAACAATAAAATATTAATTTAATGTAAAACAGTATTAACGAAACAAATTTTGTTTCTATTTCACTTAAAGTGAGCCTCTTCACTCGCTATCATTTAGTTCTGTCATTTTTGCAGATAAGCTTATCAGAATTAAACAGATCTTCCTCATTCAAAATACTTCACAAGTGGCATTAAAAAATAACTTTAGTGTTCTGGAACAATTTGTTTGTTTTAAGGGATAAATAATGAGCAGCATATGCTAAGTAAATTTATCACGTCTCAATAAAGATGGACATATAAACTAATGACAATTAAGTGCCCTTAAAGGCAATGATAATAGGAAAGACTGTGCCAAACAAAAGGAGAAGAGTGGTAGGGTTCAAATTTGAAATATCAAAATTCTGGAATTTTGAACTTTTCTTAAAATTTGTATAAAATAAGTGTGTTATTATTATATGTTTTTTTGGTTGGGGTTCGGTCAAGGTATATCCAAGGTACGTCTCAGTAACAGAAGAAACATTCAAACAAAATATAAAATGAGGCCTATATGTTATAATAAAAAAAGGAATGAATAAACCAATTATCAACAATATATATATATATATA
>KZ807085.1:622501-635937 GCA_000696205.2 Oncopeltus fasciatus
AATATATATATATATGCATCCCTTAATTATAAAAATAATGACAGTTTTTACTCTCACTTGTCACTATTATGGATACATTTGTTTTCTTCAGTAAACTAATCGACAATTTTTATCTGGGATATTTTCAAACATTTAATGCATAAAACAAACTATTTCATTTTGAAACTATTAAATTCTGTAGTAAGAAATATTCATTAGTCTCATAATACCAACCGGATAATAATATGATTTAGATTTTAAAAAATTGACTTCAGTTTATGAAAGTATTTTCCACAACTGCTATTGATAATTTGATTTCTATCGCTTATAATATAAGAAATATAATTAATTTTTGTAATATTAAGTTTTAACTGAATATTGTGGGGTTGGGTATTTCTAAGGGATAAAACAAGTTCATTCGGAGCATACTAAATATAACTTGTCAAACGGAGTGAGTGCCCTGAATGACGTTGAATAATTAAAGAGAGACATTATAATAATTAAAACTGATCCTGATTCTCGTGAAGAAATATTTTATGTAAAAACAATTATTTTTGATCAAGCCTTTTATGAATTACTTATTTAATAGGCAGAATCTACATTTATATTTTCTTGTAATTATATGAAAAAATCAAATTTCAGGATGCTTTAAATCAGCGATTTCCTCAGTATCTTAGTTACAGAGAATTTGTTTACGAACGTTTATTAAACCATTGATTTGTTCATATATAATATCTGAAGAATATAATGTTTTTGGATTCGTTAGTTTTGAGGAATTGTAACTATTCAAAGTTGAAGTTCCGCAACAGGTCATATAGGCCCAGGGGAAATACATGTTAAGAAAGTATAAATTTTTTTTTTTTTTTTTTGTGGTATTTAATCCCGCGTAAATTTTACTAATTTTTAGTGCAGGGGAACAGAATAAAAAATCTAACTGTCCCAGTCAGGACTCGAACCTGGATATCCTGTTATTCGGGCCGGTGCATTTACCAATTATGCTACCGGGACCAGTCTGATAAGTTATTAAATTCCCCGCACTAGTGTCGAAAGTTGTCGTCTTATGCTCATGATGACAGTAAATAACGAGAGTCATTTAAACAGCTTGACAATGTCAGCTCCTCCGAGCATAAGACGATATATTTGCCTGCTTCGGAGGTTGGACTTTCGACACTAGTGCGGGACTTCGATATATTCAGGGACTTCATGAATGATTAATATTAATCTTTTAGAAAAAGGTTTTAATTTAAAATTACCTTTTTCATAATTTTCGTTCCTCTCTCATATGCTAGCGGCCTCTAAGATACATTCTTATAGCTCTACGTTTTAGTGCGAGGAATTTTTTTGTTGTTGCATAATTTGTTTTTTTATTTAAAATTTGAATAAAACTTTTACGATCGAAATGCGTTTGATCACTTAATATTTGGAACTTAATCCAATTGGCCCCTTATAATTCCCCTACAAAGTGACTATTTATCGATTCTCGAATATTAGACAGTAATTTGCTTTAAGATTAACCAATAATAATACTGGACTGAGATGCAGATCTTATAATAATTATAATTAATCGCTCAAGAAATATTTTCTAGATTGATTATTGATTACAGGAAATGAATATATATTCTAATTGCACCTACATATAAATAAATACTAACTAATAAGTTCATGTTAGTGGGTTGAAATCCCGTTAATATTATATTGAATTATCATAATATACTGATGGATGATATAAGTTTCATAAAATATTACCTTGAGAAGTAAGTTTTTTTAAAAATACATTCCTATTTCGAAGGATGTATATAGGATAAAGTGCGATGATAGGAGCCGTTTGGTTAAATTTATTCTATGGTGATCACTGCCTTTACTACTTTGGAAATTCTGGTTAATATTTTTAGTTTTCTTCAGATTAGTTCATCAGTTTATCCTGGGCTTTTATTGTAATTTCTACTTTCTTAATAAAAGTTTTATCATTATTTTATTCATATACGTCATTTTTAATATTAAGTTCTCTTTCTGCAATCAAATGAATGTATTTTATTGGTTATATCAACAAGTACATTTTCAAGCTTTTGTAGAGCCTAAATTGTTGGAAAAATATTCAGCTATTGGAGTAGCCTCAGACAGGTCGGTTATGTTTTGATTTTGCCAATATTTCTGCTTGTTTGTACCTTACCCGTTTTGAGCACTAAATGTTTTCAATTTTTTGGTTGCGAAAATATTCTGTGCATACCTATCCTGAGTTGATGTCCCTGTTCTCCACATTTCCCACATTTCTGTTCTGCAGAGCAAATAGTATCGTCATGAAAGTTTAATCTACCTTTCTATCAAAGTTTAACTTTTCAATTATCATAATTAGCATAGTGCTTAAATTTAAAACAGTTATAGCACTGAAAAGACATTGGTTCTTAACTCTTTAAAAATCAAAATATTCCGGTAAACTACAGCGATCCACACTGATAAAAAAAACATGTTTTATAGGCTCAACTATGGTACGAACAACGGTACTCATACTTTGATCTTAAAGCCGTTTTAGTTAACCTTTTTTTTTTTTTGTTTGTTTGTTTCCGAAAACAGATCCAATGCTATGGAAGAAACGAATAGATCTCTGTACAGAGTAGACTGTCAGAATGATAGAAAATAAAACTGTAAAAAATAAAAAATAAATATCTCAACCCTCTAACATGTATTATAATACTACTGATTCGAAAGTATTATATGTTATATTATAAATTTAATAATAAGTTACTTGAAAATTTTGTCATATTACACGTTCTGATATAGGATCGTTAAAAGAACTTAGATTAAACAAAAATCGTTTTTAATTAAATTATCAAGAAGCAAGCAAATACCAAAGTATTCAATATTGAAAAAAAAAAAAAAGAACTCAAAAATATGTAAGCCTACCCAAAACTTTAATTGCAGTAATGAGATTTTTCATTAACCTTAAGGAACAAATATTGTAGAAAATCAGTCAAAGAAGAGAGGAAAGTATATTTATAGGACCATGTAGGAATAATTTAAATAGTTTAATATATTCTGGAAAATTCTATGAAAAATATCCTGGAAACCATAAATATATATTCTGATTTCGCTTAAATATATATACAAAAATATATTTTGTTATTCAAGGGGACATAAGTCCCAGAATAAAATTTAATTCTCTTTCTTTCTTTCAAAAATAGAGGGGAAAGAATGTGGTATCAGAGTCCAGTGGTTTGGGCACTAATGGACTCCTGAGTCAAATGTCTTCCTTCAAAAGGTTCAAAACTTAAAGTTCACAGTTATTGTTCTTTCTTTCTGTGCCTCTGTTTGTAATGTCCCCGATGGATTTCTGGTGTGATTCTGTGAGCTCCCAGCCCTAATTGGGAAGCAATGCGGCCACAAAATAAGAAAAATAAGGTGGCTAGAACGCTACGCGGACCACACCTTCTCTTGTGAACGAGGGTTGCAAATAAACACATACTTAATATGTGCTTCCCCCATAAACCTCTATGGTCTATAGTGGGACTGGTTAAAGATAAGGAAAATGTATGTACAACTAAGAGAGCTTCTGGCTCACTTCTCGCCATAGATGCAGAGCAGTGTCGCTCTGTCACTTAGAAACTGAGGACATATTTCATATTCCCTCTTACTGTGCCATCTATATTCCAGTCAGGGGGGTAACATTGAAGAACTCTGACAGATAGGTAAGATAACACTACAAACCTTGAGTGAACCCATCTTATTCGAGGTATATCCTTCAATTTATACGGACAACAGTTTCAGGATAACAGTTTTTATTATAGACCAGTAAATAGGTAAGAGTGTGTCTGAGGGTGCTAGTGAAATAGATGAGGGACTAACCCATACAATTGCAGGAGGATATATAATACATTATGTCTTGGCTGGCTTATGAGGTTTCTTAATATATATATATATANGATTAATAATATTATTATTACAGTAAATCTCTATTATTCTTATTAGTTATTTAATTATTATACATGAAAAATTAAATTGATTTTTTATAATAAATTGAGTAATTTGTTAAATTGGAAATTTTTTTGTCCATCATATAAAAAGTGTCACTTTTCAATATTTAATGTCATTAAATAATTAATATTAGTGTTAAAGAAAATAATATTTTACCTCGTTATGTTATTAAGAATAAATAATGAAAATATATATGTATGTGAAATTTGTGAGTAATTTATGTTATTAGATTCTAATAGCCTGTCTCTGAATTTTTAGGTAACAATTTTCTTAACAATTAAATTTCTTATTATTAGATGATTTTATTTAGGGCTCGGTCAAGGTAGATCCAGAAAAAAACAAATTAAAAAAAAAGGGTATTTTTTTTAAAGATTATCTGCCAACGTTATAATTAATAATCATATTTTCCTCTCAGTCATGGAAATGGAAACTTAGGGACAGGACGTCCTCTCTCGTCTTCATGATTGGCAGCCCTAAAGATGGCTTACAATCTAAGCCGAAACGTTGGCAGATAATCTTTAAAAAAAAATACACTTTTTTAAATTTGTATTTTTTAAAATCTACCTTGACCAAACCCCAACTAAAATCATCTAATAACAATATCTACGTTAAAAAAAACTCTCCATTTTGACCATTAAATTTCTTCTTCTATTTCATATTTGAAATTTTCCTAACGATGGTACGTTACGATAGGAATTTTAAAATGTCAAAGTTAGGAAATCATTTTTATGATGTGCAATGGAAACCAGAGCTGAAGTGAAATCTATAAAAGAAGCTGTGAGCATTTTTTTTTTTTTTTTTTTTTTTAAACCAATATATATATATTACATACAATGTATAAATTACATTTATTACAATAAATTAAATTCAAGATGGCTGAAACGCATTTTAAGAAGAAATTCTGCATTATTTTAAGGAACTATCATACCTTCTATTATCCGTCTTCATTGGTTTCTGCAAACCATCCTCCGTTGTCGAGCGCTTTCGTACATTGTCCTACTTCTTGGCCGAATGCATGTGTTCACTGTCACTGTCTGTATTTAACTGAGTTGATTCAATTCATTCAATTGGCTAAACATCAATATTTAGTACTTAGAATGGACATAAAAATAATATGCTAATAACATATCAGTTATGAACTAAACTTTTTTTTTTTTTTTTTTTTTTCGTTTTAGTAAATATTGGGCTATCTACAGGTTGCCACCCTTTTTTAAACACCCATGGCTCAGGACAAGCTTCTATATTATAAATAAAAGATTGACCTGGGCGGGATTTGAACCCGCGGCGTCAGGATTGCGAGACCCGTACGGATCCCCTGAGCTATAAACTTTTTTTTAATCACTCTATAAAAAAAAAGGTTACGTAGTTTATGTAGCCCAATCGTATGACGTATTTTACAAGTATATATTTATGCTCTTGAGTCAAAAAATCTCCCTTGTTTCTTATTGAGGGCTTGTGTGAAAGGATTTATGCTTTATTAGTTTCAAGTCACGTGACCAGCATAAAATAAGTCTTCTGCTGTGTCAAAGTAGGTAGCTCAGCTGTGTTCTGTTTGTAGACGCCCATCATTGAACTGGTTTTTGAGCCTCTGGAATACAAAGAGTAAAATTATCTTGACGTGCGAATTTTCCCCCTAAATTTCTTTACTCTTATTGACAGTGATTATATAGTGTCAGATTTACCGTTTTGGGTAAGTGCGGAAATGAATTTTAATACCAATAGTCAATATAGTTGTATTCCTTTGCTTATTCAGTCATACATTTGACAATCGAACCATGGTTTTCTGGTAGATTTTCACCATAGCTTCAGACATAATCCTGTTCACCTCCGCTTTGAGAATCTACTAGTTCTACACTTTGCTGGTTGCACCTGAGATACTATTTGCTCGATTCGGTATTCGTAACGAGCATGAGTTTGGTCAAATGATGCTACTGGTTAACTGGTATCTCGGGTGAAGGAATATAATGGTGTTACAAATGTTTTAAATATTAAAACTTTATTGAAAAATTTCAAAGTGGATAGTTTTAAACTGTATTTATCTCTGTATTATCCATTAGTATGTTTTAGATGTTAATAATGGAGGACAATTGTACTTTTGGCGTTGGGGTATATTGAAAATAATTTCATACCAATTTGGTGACCTGAATTCAAATATAGTATCAATTTTTCCATAAGTTAAATCCATGAGAATTAAAAACAATTCAAAATACAATTTTTTTTATTAAATTAAACAAATAGTGTATTGCTTAAATATAATTATATTATCATTGTATGAAACACATGTCCTCCTCACTGATATTTCTTAAATTTACCATGCTACTTGGAATCTTTGTGCATATTTTTAACTAGTTGAATATAATTTTCTGTTTTTCATTGGCTCAGTAAATTTCAAACAACTATGAAGCCCAGATTTTTCTAATTTCGTTCATGGAATTGATTAGAAAATTCGTATAGATGACCCATTAAGTGTATTTTCTTAACGTGTGAGAATGGTCGGGGTTTCGGCCAGGAAGAAAAAAAATATACACCAAAATTTGGAGTAATATTTTTATTTATGCCAACGTTTCGGCTTAGCTAGTAAGCCATCATCAGGGCAATGGCGTTGGGTGGAGAAATCTCCCCAGGGTGGTTGTTCACATTGTGATATTTGTTCACAATGTGAACAACCACCCTGGGGAGATTTCTCCACTCAACGCCATTGCCCTGATGATGGCTTACTAGCTAAGCCGAAACGTTGGCATAAATAAAAATAATACTCCAAATTTTGGTGTATATTTTTTTCTTCCTGGCCGAAACCCCGACCATTCTCACACGATATTCGAGACGGCCAACAAATCATCAACCATGTATTTTCTTAAATTTCTACCCCTATTTCCCTCCCCAATAAATGCAAATCATGATTCTTTCACAACAATAACCTTGCAAACTGCTTCATAAGGACTAGCTTTCATATACAGTGAAAGAAACATAATTTTTTATCGTTCAACTTAGGATTTTTTAATAAAGTTATTTTCTCCAGCGTCCATTTTGTAGAGTTCGCCCAACATTTTCTTTTCCCGATTGACCACTCGTATAATTGTTCTATAATTTCAAATTACGCTCAGGATTAAACCAGTTCACCTTACTTAACACCAAAGTACCAACGATAAGCTCTCTTCAAAAAGCTTTTTTTCTCTGTGAACATAAAATATCATTTTGGCGTGATTTACAAAACTTCTGCTTGAACTCATTTATATCATAGTCGATCTGTCCTTTTTAGCTGATACTCACAAACTGACCTCAGTTTGACTTTGAGATCGTAGAAGTGTTAGGAGCAGTGAGGGATTGCATTACTCCAACCAGGTCAGAATGATAAGAACCGCGAAATTCATATCCTGGTGACAGTGACGGTTTTTGCTGGGATATCCCTGTGACACTTCAAGAAGTAGGCCTCATGAGGAAAAAACTGATTTGATATTGTTTTAATTGATACCCCAATTAAAGCTAACATCAGTTATGAAATCTAAGATATCAAATTATATTTCCTGTCGTAAAGGCCTCTAAAATGCTAAACTGACATTTTTTTTTTTTTTTTTTCATTCACAAGAGTATTATTTGTATGAATCATTAATTTAAAAAAAAAAAAAAGTATGTTAATTTATTGATCTGGCCATTGGACCTTAGTATTTCTATACTTATGCATTAGATTACTTAAATAAATTAATCATTTTAATGAAGAAATAAATGAATGAATTTAGTTATTTAATAAATGTGATCAAATTGCGGGAAATGTGTATCTTCATTCAAATGGAGAATTTTTGACCGTGAGAGGTTTTTCTTTGTTTGGGTTCGGTCAAGGTAGATCCAAAAAATACAATTAAAAAAAAAAATTTTATTTTTTAAGTTATCTGCCAACGTTTCGACTTACAGTGTAAGCCATCTTCAGGGATATTATGAAGGCGAGAGGGTACGTCGTGTCACCAGAATCCCATATTCATGACTGATGATTACATCAGTGTAAAATGTGTAAAAATGAGTAGAAACATTGTATTTTTTATATCTACATTGACCAAATATCCCCTCATAATTCACGATCATTAATCTCGTCTTATCGGATTTGGTTAGACAAACTGTACTTTGCCTCGAAAAATGCAAAACTTGTGTGACAAATTGCACATTTATGATATTAAGAGGAGCAAAAACTTTAAAAAAAAATGCTATGTTAAGTAGTTTTCATGTTGAGTTATCACTTGTATATCAATCCGTAGTTTTTTATTATATTCTCTTTAAAGTAAATAATCTAGTTTAATCGAAATAAAAATCAAAATACAGTAGTTCCCCATCATCCGTCTTTTTTATATTTGTTATTTGAACTAATTTTATGAGCTTTCGCAACCTCTCTTTTTATTAATTTTTTGTTCCTTCTGTCGTTCCCTAACAGTCTTATTAAGTAAATAATCTAAAAGGTTATTTCCACCACCAATGAATATAGAACTGTCATACCTTCCATTGTCCGTCTTCATTGGTTTCTGCAAGCCATCTGACGGTTTGCAGAAACCAATGAAGACGGACAATGGAAGGTATGACAGTCTTATTGAGCTTATCAGCATTAAAGCATTAAATTAAAAAGAATAAGGACGAATAAAGGATTGTTATGAATCAATCATGACTATGAAGTCAGGAGTGAATTATGAAACTGTAAGTGGAGATGTTGGAAGAGATTTTGATAAAGATTAGGAGTTTATTGTCAAGTAAAATTAATCAAAGTGTGCAGATAGAAAATGACACATTTTAAATACGTTATACGCTTCGTCGTTTTTCAATATTTTTTTTTTTTTTTTTCGTTTTAGTAAATATTGATTAAAATTAGGAATCATTTAAATAATTATTGTCAAAACCAGTGCCTACGGTTCGCGGAGGTAAGATAGTGTAGAACTCTTGAAAATAAAGTTGTGAGTAGATGTTTTATTTATTTGTGTGGTGGTGGGGGGTGAGAATGGTGCTTGCAAGAGGGAGGGGTTTTTCTCGGTTGCTGGGGGCTGTGTCATTTCCCTAAGCGGCTTATCGCTCTCGTGCCCTGCCTGCCATCATATCTGCCTGTCCGCCATCCCCTGTCCGCCATCCCCTGTCCGCCATCCCCTGTCCGCCATCCTCTGTCCAATTCACTCCATCCTGTGCTGCTCTCGAACTGCGAATTTCCCAAAGGTCTGAGTCCAGGCTGGGTCATATGTGCGCTTCTGCGTTGTCGTGAAACTCTGTATACGACAAGTTCAATTTTCTAAAACAGCATAAAAAAGAGATGGCCGATATTGAGTATATATTACTTAACAGAGTCATTTTCTCTATGACCCCTCAAACCATCCCTATAGTTCAGCCATTACCGAAATGATTTATTCCTTTGCCAGAAATAAAAAGATCAATTCAATGGGATGTTGGTTGACCTTTGATGATCAGGAGGAGGAGATAGTCGGGGTTCGGTCAAACGTTTAAGGTTAAAAAAAAAAAAAATTCTTGAACCAATATGATTTTTATTTTTGCCAACGTTTCGGCCAACAAATATCAGGCCTTCTTCAGGGCTATGGGGATAACGAAAGGAGGGAGACACGAATTGCGGGTTCTAATCCATGGTTGCTGGGGTACTCTTTCAAAAGTAAATTTATTGTAACATAAGTATGATTAAACATGTATAAAAACCTAGTCATTAAAATTATATGTGTAGAGTAATACATTTCTATTAAAACATAGACCTATATCTAGATTTTAGGTTGTTTTTTCACTTTAACCCATAACACAAAATTCTCCGAATAATTTGCAGTTATTTTCCTGTTTTGTCAATCTATTAGGTCTGTTTTTCTCTTGTTTTCCACTGTTTTAAGTGTAGTCATTTATTTTCTATTATTATCATAAGCCCCACACAGGGGCTTCTCATATATATATATGTGATTTACAAAACTTCTGCTTGAACTCATTTATATCATAGTCGATCTGTCCTTTTNATACATAAATTTTAAAATTTTAGCGAGTTTATATATCGGAAACATTTTTTAAATATCTCTCATGAGAACAACCTTAATAGATTACATTCCTTAGGAATTTGGTAAAAAAAATTTCCTAAGAACTACCTTGACGAACCAAAAAGTATTTTATTTTTTTTAAAACCTTAAACGCAATGAAACCCTTGTTTTATATCGATTCAACAATATAAGCCTCTGCAAAAATGGTATATATTCTAACTGCTGGAACTATTGAGTTGTGTATCATCGGCGCCCCCCTCCCCCCCCCCAACCTAATACTGAATCACAATCCACTTCCGTTCAATGCTCAAGTCTTCTACGAATGCTATATTATTCCTTATTCTTTTTTCTGCGAACGATTCATTTCTCCATCTTGGTGACCTCATCATACACTGGGGAACAATTTGAAACTTAATTTCTGTTGAGTTAGATTTTTTAGCTGTTTTCTATAGAAATAGGCATGCTGGTTTCAAAAATGTTTTTAGTTTTCTTCAGGCGCTCACAGCTCACATTAGAAAATAAACTGACCATCTACAAGACCATTATACGACCAATCTGGACCTACGGTGTAGAACTGTGGGGTGCCGCTAAGCCTTCCAATATCCAACGAATACAATCCTTTCAGTCCAAAATTCTTAGAATAATTGCTAACGCTCCATATTATGTGTCCAACTCTACCCTTCATCACGACTTTAATATTCCTTTTGTCAAAGACCTTATCTCCACCCGCTTCAAACTCTTCCATAGTAAACTCCAATTTCATCCCAATCCATTTGCCCAATCCNATATATATATTTCCTTGAATAAGGCTTTCTTCAAATTGGACACCTCGATATTTCCACAAGAATACTTTGTTTTTTACACCTTAGGTCTTTAAAAATCTTTGTTTCACCATCACAGAACAGGAATTCTAAGTTGGGGTGCTATAGATAGGTGATAAGAGAAATACTTAAAAAAAAAAAATTATAAGACAGACAATTAATCCCGCTATGACTCCAAAACTGGCAGACTCCAAAGCACTGATGATGATATATTCTATAATGAAAGCGCTTAAAAAAAAATTGGCCATGAATGTTTAATTACAAAAAAGGTTCCTCGATACTTAAATTTTACACCAGTTTAAAAAAAAAAAAAAAAAAGTTTTCTTCAATCACGTCACGTTCGGTTTCTATGTGGGTGGGGCGCATGCTGGTCTAGACCTGCCTGTTTAGTTACGTCTGTTATACTGTGGTGAAACGTTGTGTGTCGGTAAGCAATATTTAGTATTTCGTTACGGAAGTGTACAGAACTACATAGTGTGTTTGAACTGAAACGTTTCCTCATGGTTACCTCTGCTCTTACACGTTGAAAGTGCGAAAACAGCCCCGATTCGTTTTGTTATGTATGTGGCAGTTTTACCATTCCCAGTCAAAGGACTAACATCAGTACATTTGTCAGACAAGCATATTTTGCCTATTTCAAAGTGAAACTTGGTGATCAAGACATAGCATGGGCACCTCATAAAGTGTGTTGAGGGTTTACGGATATAGACCAAGGGAACACGTGCTAAGCTTCCATTTGGTATACCTATGATTTGGCGCGAGCCCAAAGATCATTCAAGTGATTGTTACTTTTGTATAGTGAAAACATCCAGTAACGCATTCAGCCGAAGTCCCCGTGCCAGTTTTCAATGTTTTTCCCTCTTTGGAAGAAAGGGAATACGGATATGGCATTCAAAAACATTGTTAAAGACTATCTTGGAAATATTCGAGCATTGAATTACTCCGAAATTGTCCAGCAACTCTTGGAAAGCTTCCAAAAGCAAGGTTGCAACATGAGCATTAAATTGCATTTTTTACACAGCCACCTTGCTAATTTCCCGGACAATCTTGGAGCAGTGAGTGATGAGTAGGGTGGGCGTTTCCATTAAGATTTGAGGGTCATGGAAGCAAGGTATCAAGGTAGATGGGACGTACTATGATGGCTGACTATTGTTGGAGCATCAAGCGCGAATGTACACAAAATAAACACTCCAGAAAAAGCTAGAAATTTGTATCTTAATTTTTAAGTTCTGTTCATTTTTTAAACAATTTTATATGTATGAGCTCTATTTAACTTACATTAAATGTTTTGTAAACTGTATATTTGGTACGTTTTTACTTTATGTTCTTTAAATGCATGATTTTTATGATTTATGAGAATATCCTGTTGTTTAAAAAGTTGATATGATAGACAAAATCTGAGGTTATTCTCAGATTCAGACGCCAAGAATTAGTGAAAAACCAGTGTCAGATATAACTCAACAAAAAATGTGTTCCCCAGTAATATCTACATATTTGGTTTCTATCTCACGGCCAAATGTCATTTGTTCTGGTCTCCTGCTGGTTGAGTTCCTTGAAGTCGACCTTTATGAAAGCGTCTATCTTTTGTTGTTTCTTCCATCTAACTTTGAGCACAGTGGTTCGTTTATATGTCCGCTACTTAGACATACCTTGTTGTTGGTGATTATTTGCCACGTTCAAAACCTGTCAACAAGTCTACCAATATCAATACCGTAAAGTTATTGATAGAAATCTTAATCTTCCCAGTTTGGAGTCATGTTTACTGCAGCGAACAACATTCTTCCCTTAACCGGAGACTGTGAATCACCACATGGAAAACTGTAAAAAGCATATTCCATTATAGGTCCTTGGTATCTGTAGCCAGTATTTGTCTTTTGTCATAAATCTGTAGATTCACATTTTCTTGAGACAATAAACTATTTTTTTTTAATTATTAGATGCTTTTAGTTGGGGTTCGGTCAAGGTAGATCCAAAAAAATAAATAAATACAATTTTTAAAAAAGTGTATTTTTTTAAAAGATTATCTCCCAACGTTTCGGCTTACATTGTAAGCCATTTTCAGGGCTGCCTAACATGAAGACAAGAGAGGATGGCCTGNACATTTTCTTGAGACAATAAACTATTTTTTTTTAATTATTAGATGCTTTTAGTTGGGGTTCGGTCAAGGTAGATCCAAAAAAATAAATAAATACAAATTTTTAAAAAATACAAATTTAAAAAAATACACTTATTTTAAATTTGTATTTTTTTGGATCTACCTTGACTGAACCCCAACAAAAATCATCTAATAATAATACCTACTGTCAAAAAACTCTCATTTTCAACTGTTTTTTAAAGTATTGTCCGTCCATTACAAATACTTCCTCATTTCTTAATAACTCATGAAATGAGGCTAACAGCTTTTTGCAAACAGGGATGGAAAAGATAATGATTTATGTAAAGAAACATAGTAGGTGAGCTATTTTTAGCAAATGTTTTTTTTCTTTTGAAAAAACGTATATCTATTTAAGTTCTATCTACGTTCTCTCTACCGTACATGTATATTTATTTTGCATAAGTATGATGAAGGACTTTTTTTAGAACTGAATTTTAAGATAAGATGTGAGATGCTTCTCGTAAGACATGCATTGTTGTGTCAAGTATAAAGGTATCGAATTAAATAAAAAAATAAAAA
>KZ807085.1:671338-686131 GCA_000696205.2 Oncopeltus fasciatus
GTTTACATTACCCTTTTTTTTAATAATTATTTATTTATTACATTCTGTAAGATAGTACATACCTCTTGTAATTTGCTATATATTGCTCTATGACTTTGAGCTACATGAGGGAGAGAACGGCCAATGCCGCAACTCCTATGTCCTATACTAAGTATATAGTTTTGCCTCAGAGTAGATCCTGCTGAATATCTTATTTCCGCCTCATATTTTGCTATTAAATGAGCTGACTCTGGAAGGGACCAGATTAATCAAGAAAAAAGCTATACTTCTAGACAAGCCTTAATTAATTCTATGTTTAGACCAGCTTAGTGTAATTCCCCACTAAATTCCTCACTAATATAGCTGAAGTATTTGTTCTGATCATTTTTCTTTCTTTTTTGGTACCTAAAATTAAAAACAAGTAGAATTACAAAGAATAACCAAGAGAATAATAAATTTTCGGAGAATCTGGCCACCCTTCATCATGGAAAAGAATAAATGAATTCTAGATCATCTCTCAGGCAAGAGTGGACAGTATCCTTGAAAATTTAATGTATTTAGAGCTGTTCCTTTAGTTTTTTAAAACCCCAACACATTCATATTTTGCGTAAAGGCAGTTTTCCTATTTTTTTTTTTTTTTAGGAAAGTTGAGTTGCCCCATTTTATTAAAAATGCAGAACTCGGTACTTCAGTTTCTTGAAGCCAATGGTTCATGAACTTCCTAAATGTCTGAAATCGTTGAATGGGATGAGGGTTTTAATATTTAAAAAAAATATTTGTTTTTTAAGTCCATATGCATATAGATTTTACTTGTACTAACTTTAATAATTATCAATTTAACTGACATTAAAATGTCCAAAAAGTTCACAAAAATAGCTTCAATTTCATTTTAATGATATTTTCGTCGTTTTCTTATTGATTTATAAAAGATAAATATAAAAAAAAAGGATGGATTATATTTGCATTCATATAAATAATAAAGTTTTAATGATTATATTGAAATGTTAAATGCTGAAGTTGATCTACAAGGAAGATCATCACCAGTATATATGCTCAAAATATAATGATAAATTAAATGAAAATTGTTTATAATTAAATATTGATTGGGTAATGCTCAATTTTCTAAGAGAACTAGAAAAAAAAAAAAAAAAGAATTTCCACAAAATATAGCATATATATGCTATAGATATAGATTCATAGTAATTTGTATTAGTATTTATTACAGATTACATTAAAGTTGTAAAAAATACTGCTGCATTGAATTTTTTTACTTTCAAAATAAGAAAACTATTTTAAAAATAAGCTCAATAATTAAATTCTTATTAAATTAAAATATATCATTTTAAAATCATCTATTTTTCGGTTTCTATGTTTAGGTAATTTACTATGATGACTAAGTAAAATTGTATACAGCTGAATGATAGATAAACAATGTTATGCTTAAAAGAGATAAATAAAATCGCTTACAGTTCTAAGTTGATTTCCCTGTTGACTACCGCCTCCCGCGGAGATCCCGCTAACTAAAGCATTCAGTCCGACCTCCCAGAAATCCCGTTGAGCTGCAGCACTTCCGCTTTAGTAACCTCCTCCACCGAGAGAGTGCACTTGTGGCTTTGTATGAATCTCCCGAAAATCCCATGAATCGCCCGTGCTACTAAAGACTTAACAGTTAGTCAGACACAACAAGCCGCTAGTCAAGTAGGCCTTATGAAGGCATTGATTTGACAATTAGTCACGTAAAACTGAAGTTTGTCTTTGCAATTTTATCATTTAGAACAGTATGAGATAGATTAATAAAAATTAATACAGAATCAATAGATATATTTTATTCCAGCTATCCTCCATTGGAATTTAGTCACTTTAAAGAAAACCCCAAGATTCGGTCCTGCCTCAAGGTTCACATTTTCATGACTTCAGGATGTCCCCTCTCGTCTTCATGATAGCCCTGAAGATGGCAGATAATTAATTAAAAAAAATATATTTTTTGGATCCACCTTGACCGAACCCCAACAAAAAACATCTAATAATAATATCGACGGTCGAAAAAACTCTCCATTTGAAAATGTAATTTCTTTAGCTTATTCAACCTAAAAAAGAATAAAGCTAAAAAAGTACACCCGCCCGAATAGTGGGAGACCTGGGTTCGATCCCCGAATGAGCTAGAGTTTTTTTCTAGCTCCCTCTACGGTTCAAACTGTAAAGAATATTTCTTATTATTTATTTTTTTTGTTTTAACATTATTTTGATCAGTACCGCATTTCCCCAACTAATACAACATATAGCTTGGATTCACAGAGCCTTTCGAGGCTAATACCTCATCTTCAGTGCTCTAAGTTAGTCTAGGTGAACTCGCTCAGTCCTTTGGCTATATACTATATTACTGGCCTACTTCTCAATTTTTCACCAACCTTTGATTGAGAACCTCCACCAGCCAGCTATTATATTGAAAGAAAATAATAGAGTGTTAATAAATTATTTCAAATCTGAAAATTTAATTGAATCTGAATAGAAATAAAATAGAATATGCGCACACACTTACCCGATATGTGTGTGTGTGTGTGCGTGCGTGCGTGCGTGTGTGGTTTAAACAGCATATTAATATTGTTAGAATTCTATTAGTTACAAAATTTATTAATCAAAATTATTATCTGATACAAACTGAGCGAGATGTTAGATTCAATGTGTTACTGAACTTCTATATAAAACTAATAATAGAGATTATAATGTATAAGACGAATATGTTACTTATGTTATGGTATACGTTACGATAATATATATGTTATAGCTTTATTGAAGGCGATGGAATATTTACTCCTGCAAGCCGTGGTGTTCCAGAGGATGGGATAGACTCTAAAACGCGTTCAAGCGCCCCCCATATAAATGGTTTTTCTCCAGACAGATCATTAGTTATAACTCAACCTCTTCCTCTCTCTGCACAGAACAACCCCATCTGCACAAATTCTCATTTCATTTAGCTGCCCTCCAACGTCCCTGGGGGATAACTACCCCAAAAGTAAGTCTTTGTGTCTTCTGTGCTATTATAATCGTAACGATACGGCTAGGTATAAAACGTGGACTTGAAGTATTCTTGTGATATAAAGAGAGCGTGTGTCAGGGAGTAAGGGAATAAGGGAGAGAGTGTGTGGGAGGGAGGGAATATGAGAGAGAGAGAATATTTAGGGGAGAGAGGGCGAGAGAGTAAGAAATCTGCTTCGCCTTCGTGTATGAAGGACGGTTATTTTTATTTATTTATTTATTTTTTTTTTTTGAGGGGGGAAGATTTGAATTAGTTAAAATGCAAGTATAATAACTTCGCTTATAATTAGTAAAGTGCATGAAGCAAATTTGGTAGAGTATAGCTAGAATATTGCTATAGTATAATATAGATTATAGCTTTAAAACGATTGCTAAAAAATTAATCACATAAGAAGGTTATTTGAATATGTTTAATCTAAATAAATTAACTAAGTACGAAATAAACTATCTACTACGAGTGTTTTAATGACACATTAACTCCTTTATTTAAAAAAAAAAAATTGTGATTTTTTTCTTCGATAGTAAACAAAATGACAATCTAGCCGCACGGTAATCAGCAAATATCAATATACCGAACTCAGATAAGGTTATCATTCACTTTGAAAGTATATTCAGAGTATAACTCTCTGAGTAAACTGTAGGCATTACATTCTACTTATATGGGAGTTTTCTAATTCTTTAATAGCGATGTTCTAACATATGCCTGTAGTTTTATGAACACACAACATAAAAAATAAGCAATTAGTGAGAGGGAATAGAATAAAAAAATCTATCTGTCCTGGCTGGGACAGATAGGTTTTTTTATTCTATTCCCTCTCATTAATTGTTTTAAATTTACGTGGGATAATAAACCACAATCAAATTAATATTTATAAACATAAAAAATTAGGAATAACATAAAATTGCATTAGTACTATACTTTTTTTTAATAATTATTTATTTATTACATTCTGTAAGATAGTACATACCTCTTGTAATTTGCTATATATTGCTCTNAAAAAATACCCTTTTCTTTAAATTTGTATTTATTTGGATCTACCTTGACCGAACCCCAACTATAATCATCTAATAATCTTTTTCTAATTTTTTAAAAAATAAATAATGGAATGTAGAGAAAACAGCTGTATTATATTTTAAGAAACTTATTTTTTTATGTTTATTATTAGAAACTGATGGATATTAAATAATTCTTAGCCTACTAAGTAGAGATGTTAATTAATTAATTATTAATATCCATTATTAAATATTTTCTGAAAAAATATTTAAAAGTTTTCAAAAACTAAAATTAAAATCAGAGATATCTGTTCACAACAATCATATTATTTCTATTAAAGAATGAATGCGGTAAAAATATTAGTTAATAAACAAGGTGGTAAGAAATGTAATATAAGAAGTTCTAAAGTAGGGCTTAAGTCATAATTAACTATAGTGTAAACATCTTTAGTACAAATAATTCAATATCAGACAGTATATCTATATTTATAAGGCTCCTTCCAATTTCCATGGATATTTTTTTTTTAAATCCGCTACTATTATTTATAACCGTTTAATAATGACCATCTTTGGAATGTTTTATTATCATGTCTATATATTTCTTTGTTCAACAATCTCATGGGAATTCTCTATGGATCTAAACTGTATTCCATATACAAGTAATTACCTGCCTCAAGAATTAATACACTTGGTCTGGTTTTTTAATTAGAGTAAAGTCATGTAAAAGTCGGGAATTTCACAATATCAGGATTCCATTCACATTAGCAAGTTTTTTTATATAATAGTTTTTTCTCATTTTATTACGTTACCCAACTTTTTTTTTCTTCTTCTTTTGTGGCTAAACAGTTTCCCATATTCAACAGTCACTTAGCCCTTGGAAGGATGTTATATGATTGGTTCCTGAAAACGTCTTTAAGATTGGGGTACAAGTTGTGGGGCAGAACTTGTTGTTATATCCCAGAACTTGTTGTGTTAGACTTGATTGTTTTTGCGTCTGAGTGAGACTAGTCGAAGAAATTGGAAAATTTCTGAAATGGCGAGAGGTTTATAGATCCCATCACGATTCAGCCAGAGAAAAAGAGTAATTAACGATGCCTAGCTAAGATTGAGGTCTGATACACAATGTCACTCAGGTTAGGTTTATTCTTTATTTTGTTTTCTTAAATGGCCTTGTGAAATATATATATGTACATACATATATTTATACGATCTGCTCTATGCGTACAATTCAATCTCAGTTCATAATTATTGCTCTGTGTGGTACACGGACTGCAATATTATCTCGGAACACTTAACGTAAGGATTGAGCACCCAATGTATTGCAAAAATATTCGCTGTAGTTTAACGCAATCTGTATTTTTCTCTCCGAAACAATATGAAAGATAAGATATTAACAACTACATTAATAATTCAATGAATAAAGCCTTCATCTCGGAGATCAATGAATAGATCAACTAACAGGGCCTCTCTCCAATGCATCCACTAAATCGTTACCAGGCTCACAAATAGTTACCAATTACATGGCGGTCGTTGAAATGAGCTGATTGAAAAAATTATGGATATTCCCGGGTCCTGCACGGGACGTCGGACAGGGATATTGAATTAAATAAAAGCAATATTTGCTGAAAATACTCATGGACATATTGTTAGAAGGATGGTTAAGACATGGAGAGATTTAAAAATTAAATAAATTCTCTTATTTTGTGTCGAAGTAAGTATATCCCCCTTCATTTCCTGATGGAATGAAACATGATATGGTATATACTTACTTACAACGCTATTTTTTAATAGAACTATTACATTTTAAATTTATTCCTCAAGTGAGTGAAAATGAAGCAAACAATAATAGGTCTTTATCTATTAAGCATACAGATAATGTTACACTGAAGTTTTACTATTACTCACAACAACAAAATTATTTGGTCTGCTGCTGAAAACCAAAAAATTATATTATTATTACTTATAATAATTACTACCTAAAAACCAATGAGGTAGAAATAAAAAAGAATTACAGAATAACACTGACGAGTGTTGCTCACATACAACTTAATATATTTTTCTTACAAAGAGAATAATCATAATAAGAATATATAATTTATCACTTTACTGATTATTACCCCATCAATTCAATTAGTAGAGAATTAGTTTGGGTTCGTTCAAGATTGAACCAAAAAAAGACAAATTAAAGAAATATATTTTTCATTATCTCATACTATAATATCTGATACCTAGGCAGGTAATAAAAAAAACACATTCCTTTAAATTATTTTTTTAAACCATCCTTGACTGAACCCCAACGAATACTCTACTAATAATCTCCAGCTTCTAAAACTCTCCATTTGAACTAGTGAATATGGTTTGTTTTTAGCAGTGCAGTAGAAAAGCTGCTTTGCCCTTCTCTTCTATACTTGCTTGACTAAGTTCAATTTGAGGAGCTCTTATATTCCATTGGGGTTCCTCAAAGTTATGGTGTAATTCCGTGTTTTTGCGTACTGAGATAAATGTCTTAGCAGGTTGTCGGCTGATGAAATATTTTGTCATATTTACTGTTACAAATCAAGAGTTGGCGTTCGATAAAAAGGGTATGGTTCACTGGCTCCTGCGCATTTGATGTAATGGCACTGAATTCACCTGAAGCTAATAAAGTTTAAGCGTGGCTGGTGGAATCTAAGTTAAAAAGAAAATTTGTTTTGCTGATGGAGTATACAGTGTCTTCATAATCAATTTTGAGCAGTATTAGGCTTATGAGGAGTGAATATCCACATACATTCTCCTTCATATATTTTCCCTATCACTCAAGGGTATGAGACGATATGAGATGAGGGAATGGGATTATTAAATATGAAGAAATCCAGGATATTAGGAAGACGGTTGGCTAGTATGTAGGGGATGATAGATGGATACAGTCATTTTGAGCAGAAATAGCATCATTCAGTGCACGGCCATGGGAGCTGGTCTTTATCCAACCGCACTGAGAGTGTTTCACATTTTATAATCCCTTCTACGTTGTGAGGAAACGGGAGCTTAAAAATTAAGCTTTTCTTTGGGGGTTGGGGGATACTCTTTTTCATATTCGTGTGGCCAATAGGGAGAAAGTGCGAATAAGGTGCGCAGTTCCACCATGTGCTCGTCCGTCTGGGTGATCTGTTCGGTATGTATTGTACCTTGGTTCCTTGAGCTTTTCATTCTTCGTTAGTCGTGTTTCAGTAGGTAAAAGTACGTCTATACATAGTGTCAGTTTAAGCTTATTTGTAAGCCGTTAGCATTCTAAAGGAGGACAAAAAAAAAGGAACTTAAGGATAATAATGAAGTCATTTTATAGACTAATGTGTAGTTAAAAGGAGTAAGGAGGGGCGCCAGGATAGCTCATGGGATACGTTCGGGTCTCGCAATCCTGTAGCTGCGGGTTCGAATCCCGCCAAGGTTAATATTTTATTTACTAGTAAAAGATTGTCCTGAGCCATGGATGTTTGGAATGGGGCGGCAACCTCTAGATAGCCCCTCCTTCCTTGACCCTAAGGGGTTGAATGGAAGCTAACACTTGAAAAAAAGGGGGGGGGGGGGAGGAGAACAGGGAATTCAAACAAGAAGGACTGGAGTAAGGTTTGGAGGTCTTAGATCATGATGGTAGAGGACATGAGCGACGGAAGATATCTCACTCCTGGAAGTATGGCGCTGAGGAAGTAATTCTTATGGCTTCAGTTACAAGAAATAACTGAAAATATAATTATAACTATATACGTTGACTATTTACATAACATATATCAGTATATTAAATTTATTAAGCTTATTACATTAAGCTATTTTAATGTAAAATTAAATGGAAATATCATCTTTAAAGGAATTATTTAAAATAAAATTAATAGACTCTCTTTGAATAAATATTTTTCGCAAGATACTTTCTAAAAGCCATAGATAATAAATATCATATATATCTGTAAAAGACAAACAGTGATCAGTGAAATAATGAATTTAGTTCAATTTATAGATAACAAATTGCGCAAAATAATGAATTATAATTTTGAAATTGTTTATTACATATAATAATAGGCTATTCCGATATAATTAGCAGTCAAACTGACTTAAGTAATGCCTGCAGCAATGTAGCCAAGTACTGTGAAAACTCTAATTTATCTCTCCGTGTTGTTGCATTTGTAGATTTGATCAAATAAGACGCGCTGTCTTATTTGATCAAATCTACAAGTGTAACAACACGGAGAAATAAATTCGAGTTTTATAAAAGTCGAATTCGAGTAAGATAGAACAAGTTATTTATTCTTATTTACATCCTTATATTTTATCCATAAATCTGCTTAGTTTGCGCAAACTAAGCAGATTTATGGATAAAGTATAAGGATGTAAATAAGAATAAATAACTTGTTTTATCTTATAAACGGAAAAGGCTAAGAGGGTTTAGTGGTGGTTGTATGGTCTCCATACTGCGTCTCGCTCAGTCCCCATGATTCGCTATTAAATACTTTATTTATAATGGGCGTTTAGTTTTCAAAAAGCAACAGAAAATTATATTTTGCGCTTATTGAGTTTTATAAAATTTTTATGAAAAAAATAGGATTTTGTAATTTGCCCTCCATTTTAAATACCTTTCCACCTTACCTGATTTCAGCCAGAATTAAATTAACGCAATATGTATTTTATTTCTTTGTTTTAAAAATAAAGTGTTATACAACTTAATACATTACATTATTAGGTTTATTCATAAGTATGGCTTACTTCATCTATTATGTTTCATTTATTAATCGTAATTCTAAATGTAATAAATATATTTCGATTTTATCTTTCTGTGAATCCCATTCAGCTTAGACCAATTTCGGCCTTTTATAAACTGATCCTCCAAAGGAATTGTTATTCTGTTATTTATAATTAAAGAGCGCATGTATATATATATTTTTGGTATGTCAGCAATGTGAGTAGCATGAAATCTTGATAAAAACTTCTGTAAGTATTGTTGACAACAAAAAATAATACATGGATTCATGGATTTATGTATGTATAGCTAATAGAATTTTTTTTTTATAATTTCAGGTGAGTCTTATGAAGTGAGAATTAACAGGAAGTAAGTAAATCAATTCATCAATTTATTAATTAAATATCTTCACTCAATATTTTTTATTTACTTTGTTATCGCATATTTCACCGCTTATTAATTTCTTCAAGTTTCGAGTTTTATCTTCATTTTATAAATCTTTTAGATAAATAAATTTTTATTAATTAAAAATTAATCAAAATATCATGTCTTAAAATCTTTGCAAAAGTCAAGGCCAATTTATACCTTATTTCTTTGACTTTTATTTCATATGATGAGTCTTAAGCAATAATTCCTGATTTGCATTTGACTTTTAGAATCATTAGTTCTTTATCAGACATTCATATTCTAATATTAAAGCATATCTTAAAGTAGGATAGTAAAGATTACAAGTCGCTAAAATTCGTGACAAAAGACACACTTTGGCCGAATGGTCACTATGACCAGAATTGCTCTGGACAGAAAAATAAATTTATTTTCTTTGCTAAGGAATTATATATTTTGATAAGGGCCATGTTATTTGGGCACAATGGATTATTAAGATAAAATAATGTATTAGTAGGAAATTTTAAATTATAATGCCTGTTAAGTTGCAAGAAATAATAAACTTAACAGAAATAAAAACAAATTCAGCTATTCTTTTCTTTTTTTTTTTATTTAAAAGCGACATACAAAATTTCATTATGGCAAAATACTAATTAAAGCTTCTAGAACATTAAATTAAAATACAGGATTCAGATAAATCTCTATTTTAATTGTTTAATTTCACTTTGAAACTTTTGAAATATTTCCTTTGTCAAAAAACAAATTCCTCTTTTCTTATTGATAAATGTATTGAAATAGATTTTGAATAAAACCAACGATAAAATTTTCAAGATTTTCAATAATGAACTCTTGACTGATCAATAATAATTTTAAGAGAAAACCTTATTTATTTCGGCGCCTGTATCACTTCTCTTAGCTGATCACGGTAACGTATTTAAATCATGCGTTTTTTTTATAGTTTACGGATGTTGCCTAGTAAAATCATTGGGGAGACCACTCGACCATGTCCTCTCCGAAAAAAAAAAATTCACATGCGGGAATAGCAGAACACCAAAAAAAAAAAAAAATTCTTTGAAAATGCATCATATTAAAAATTAAAATGCATCATTACATCATATTAAAGTCATGAAAACAGATTTGGCACCGGATACAATAAGGTTTATCGTAATTTTAATAGTGTATTTTCCATTATAAATAACCATTAGTATCAACTTTTATTCTATTAATTTTTCTTTTTGGGATTTTCTAATTGAGAAATCAATGAAAATATTACCCTTGTTTAACCAATTTTGAAGACAAAAATATTAAATTCTAAATATCTTTACATATTTATGAATTAATTATGTCTTATTACCGATATTTATTTATTTAGAGCAAATCCCATTTTTTAGTATGAATATCTAATATTGAATCGAAAATGCTCCATAAATATAGAAGTAGATTGGCCACCACAAATTACTTACTAATGACAAATAACAAACGACAAATATATTAATGCTGAGATATATTAAAATTCTTTATATATTCTTGAATTTTGAATGGAAACAACATAAGATTTAGTAATCTGTTTATATTAAGAAATAAATCATCCCTTTTATTGATTTTTTTTTTTTTTTTTTTAAGAGAGGATTATCAGAAATTCAGTCTTGGTAGTTGAAGAATTAAAAGCTAATTTGCAACCAATTAAGTTTTATTTTAGCCAACCTTTCTATCTGAATTTCAAGCATAATATAGGAGCATGTCTATATGTCGTAATCTAACAAAGAATAAATAAATAAAAATATAAAACTGTGTGTAAATGGACCATATAAAATGGATACTTAACGTATTTGGTTAACAGTTGTGAAATAATACTGTTCTGTTTGAAGAAAGTCGCAAAAGCTTCATCGATTCAATCAGACATACGCTGAAGTTACACATAGCGATATACCAACAACAATAGTCAGTATAATTTGAGTTGCGCAAAAGGCGATTTGATTCCTCATACATATACCCCTAGTAAAGTTCAGGGATAAAGGTGAGCTCTTTTTTGATTTGATCGCTTTAAACTTTATACTTCTCTAACAAAGGCCATACAAATAAAGACAATTACAAGGCCGAATGAAGAAATCTTATTTTCTTTCCTGTTCGAATGTCAAAGACTCATAGCAATGATTTTATCTCTTAGCTGAAAGGAAATTCGATCACCTTCCAAATATATATATATTACGTACATGACGTATATTCAAACCCTATGAGGTTATGTTCCTAAATTAAATTTATTTTTCATGTATTAACCATATAATGTGGATGCCTAAAAAGTTACGCGATTCTCCGGGATTTGTATATTTTATGTTTACTTTTAAAATGTTACTATTCACAGTCATATATTGGCACAAAATTTAAAACAATCTTTTTTTTTAAAAAAGTCAAAAAACATTGGCAGATAATTATCTTAAAAAGATAAATTATTATAATAAGATNTATATATATATATATATATATATATATATATATATTTAGTATACGGCATAATTTTTATTGTTAGTTTGATAAGGTAGTAGAGATAAGGTTTTTTTTTTTGTGAAATCAAAGACATATCTCTGTCATTGATCAATCGAGGTATATGTATTTTTTGTAAATGATCTCGGAATAAGCCTAAAGACCTCTTTAGAACGAGATGATTCTGTACACCCCTTTGCCACCCTTCAAGAAATAAGGAAGGGAAACCTAAAGTTACCACAGTTACTCTTCAGAGAGGCAAAAACTAATTCTAGAATCCCTTAAAAATCTAATTAGAGGGAAATGCCTTTCAGGGCACTGTTCCAGAAAAATATAAAGCCCACAAATCAAAAAAGACATTATCTTCTATCCCGAATTCATTATATGCCACTTGCTCTTATGTATAGAAAACTAATTTTATTATATTGAGATAAGTGGACAAAGTATAACTGAACTTATTTGTTACCTTTGCTACTTCTAATTCTGCCAGTTTCCATTTTTTATCCTCTTTATTCTTACATCAATCACTTCCCACAAATATCCAACTCTCTCTTTACATAATGATACTTTTGGAGGTACTTCAATTCAAACCACCCATGGGCAAAGACGGCTTAGAGAAAGACTAAAATTCAAAATTGAAGACTCTCATTAATAAAATAGTGGTACAAAATGTAAATTTAATATACCAACATTTATTTGTACAACAAATGCTCTTTAAGGAAGACATCTAAGAATGGAAAAGGGATGGTTGAGTAGCCCCCCTACTCCTTATATATAAATAAATAAATATATATATTTACATAACACATTAAAAGGATTTTTTATTTCCTTATAATATTGGAGATGTTATTTTTAGAAATCACATCCGAGTACTGAATTGAATAGTTTGATTTTCTTAAAATCAGTTAAAACTTATTTGCAGATCCAAGATATATACCAAGTATCAATATGGTCACATTAATCGGCACGAAATGTATCTTATTCACGGTCAATGTAGGTTGTTACATATGTCTTATAAAATTGCTAATACCCTCTTCCTGATGTAGGAAAATAAATATCATATATCCTCATATACATACATCCTTAGCAAACGGGAAGGAATTAATTGACCAATTGGTTTATAAGTAAAGTGATAGTTGACGTTCGTTCAGAAAGGGTTTTTTAAAAAAATTCTATAATAGAATATAGCTGGCATTATACATTTTATATTTACAAATTAAAGAATTTTTTCATACAAGAATTTTCTTCTAAACTTTTTTCTGTATTCAACTATTGATATACTCGTATTCATTTTGCATAAGTGAATGGTTAATTTTAAAAAGGTTAAAAGTGAAAATGTAAATGTGGAAAAAGCTAATACAAAATAAAGCTTTGTTTTGTTATACTTTGAGTGGTAGCCATTTGTAATTCTTTCCTGATTCCAGTAACTTTCAGCTTCTACTGTTGTCTTTTAATTGTATCTTATTCTTGGCATTATTCATAAGCCTTTTTCTACTCTCTTTTCTTTACATTTCCATATTTATTTTCTCATCCATTCTATCTCTACCTATCTCTTAAGTCTTGAGTAAATTGTATATTGACAAATGAACCTATCTGTCTCGTTTCGTTATCACCTTCAACTTATCAGCTTCAGACTTCTTGATCATTTTTAAATAAGGGATTGAAGAATTAAGTTGTTGTTTATTCTTGTTATATTTTCTGTACATTATTAGTTATATTTTAATGTTTCTCAATATTGTTTTACCATTTTTGCTCTATATTTACTCGTGTGAATATAAAATAACTGTTTTCCTTGGACTTTAAGCGGGACATAGCTATAACTTTAAGCAATCAGGTAAAAATTTGATCTACCAAAGTTCTTTCTCAAATAACAGAAGTATTCGCAGAAAGTGATGTATATTTCTTTCATAGTTTTTTGTTTATTTCCTTCAATAATAAATAGTTATAAAAAATCAAATAATTTAATATAATTCTTTAAAATTTGGTATTAAATGATTTAAGATATGCATAACCCGCGAATCAAATAAGAAACGTAGCAAATAATTCTGCAATTCTTTAATTTTGATGTATTTAAAAATTTAGTTTATTTTGTATTTTTAATAATTTTGTTTATTATATAAATTGTACAATGGTTAAATAAATTTTTGAAGCGATATTAAATTATATTTGATGTACAAATAGTGATAAGTAATAAGAAGAGAGGATTATTAGTCGTACGGTAGTTGAAGAATCAAAAATATTAAATTAGTCAAATTGAAAACTAATTTGTAACCAAAGAAGTTTTTATTTCAGCCAACCTTTCGGCCTGAATTTCAGTCCTTCATCAGAGCTGAATATGAAAAAGAAACATACATAAATAATATGGAAACATGTCTATATGTCATAATCCAACATAGAATAAGTAAACGAAAATTTGAAAATGAATAAACCAAGACTGAATTCCTCATAATCCTCTCTTCATCAACTAAAATAATTTATTAACTTTTCGCTGTCCATAATTCGTTCTCGGAAAGAATTTTTATGAAATTTGCGATTTGCATATGGCAAATTCATTTAGTTTAATGGTACAAAAGTTCTAGACTCGTATGACGCCTCATAACAATTCAAATACAGTGTTCAATTTTAGAATTGCTAAAACAGAACTCATTGACAAATGGACTGAAATCTATATTTTAATTATCTTTAGATTTAGGCGTGTTCACAAAGTTCTATCTTTAATTTTAACATGGTTGATGATTAGTTGGCCGTCTCGAATATCGTGTGAGAATGGTCGGGGTTTCGGCCAGGAAGAAAAAATTTACACCACAATTTGGAGTAATATTTTTATTTATGCCAACGTTTCGGCTTAGCTAGTAAGCCATCATCAGGGCTGTTGAGTGTGGTGAGTCTTGTGAAATTACGCCATGGTGAGTGTGAGAGATGAGTGGAGATGTGGACTGGCAGGTGTTTGTTGTACTGGACGATCTTTCTTGAGGTGTAACATTTGGGCTTCTGATAGAGGGGGTGAGCAGGGTCCTGTGAATCTGGGAGCGAGTGAAGGGTCTGCGGTGTAGTGAAGAGTGTGTATTGGTGTTTGAAGCACCCCGTTGATTATGTTGAGTAGACATGGTTGATGGTTAGTTGGCCGTCTCGAATATCATGTGAGAATGGTCGGGGTTTCGGCCAGGAAGAAAAAATATACACCAAAATTTGGAGTAATATTTTTATTTATGCCA
>KZ807086.1:26657-38113 GCA_000696205.2 Oncopeltus fasciatus
CTCACACATCGTGCATGTACGCAGGCACGTGATGGTATTTTTTACAAGCTTCATAATTAGTTCAAGGACTTTTGGACAATTATATAGCCATTTCATCTTTTCTCATTGTAAGTGAGTTTTTAATGTAGAATATATATAAATATATTATTCTTGATTGAAGAAGGAAATAAACTTAAAAACAAATATATTGTTAGTATATGTATTCTTTGCATTTCAGAAATAACAGTGAGAGTTAATGAATATGAGCTAAATAATTATTCTAAGCATTGGCAATTCAACTATAAAAATTACAAAATATAAGTATTGCAATTGTAAATTTTTTTTAATAAAATTTAAATCTCACAATTTGCAGAAGTATAGTCTTTAAAACCAAGTCCTCTAAGTTACCCTAACAATCATTCAAATGTTCACGTAGGCTTCCACTGTCATCAGATGTATGTAAAGTTTTTTCCGGGTTGGACCGTGTTAAGGACCGGACAGCGCCGGGTATAAATACCCCTGGATTTGAAGTCAGCTCTCATTCTCTATTCAGCCCTGAAGAAGCCATCACACGATGTGCGAAAGCTCGGCAACCATCAAAAACTTTACACGGTCCAACCCGGAAAAAACTTTACATAAATCATTCAAATGTTAAATTAATAACCTTGTTCATTTTTATTTATATTATAATTTTAAAATTAAGGTACTATTTTTCTTATTTATTACATTTATGATATCGTCTCATTGTTCTAGACAAAGGCTTTTTGGTATATCCTTCACAACTTAACCTGTGCCTCAAACTGTCCTGGTAATTCCATTTATTATTTTCTTTATTTTTTGTGTGATTTATCTTGTTTGAAACATCATAAAGATATATAATAGTCCTTTATGCGAGAATTATGAAATTTAAGCAAATTCCTATTTTGATTTTAAAATTCAGATTTTAATTTTAATGTTTTTCTCTTTTATTAATTTTGGAATTTTTTTCAATTTTTTTCATTTTTGGGATAATCAAATCTGATGTTACTTTTCTCTCATATATGGTTCAGAACCTTTGACTACCCAAAGATAAACCAATTCACTGAACGAGAGAATGCATTGGTTACTGGATTCATACTTGTTGAAGTATTGTCTAGTATCTTAAAGATAAAATAACAGGTTAATTTGACACTCAAAGCCTAGAATAGAAAAAAAAAAATTAAGAACGAAAAAAAAGTATAAATGCATTGATAACATTACATTTTATGCATTCTTATTATTTAACTTAATTTATATTTCTATGTGTATTATGACTTCCTTTTTGTATTACAAAATATCAGACAATAGGTGTAAAATATATATATTTAGACAAAAATTTGGAGAAAAAAACTTAAACAAATTTATGTTTTTATCTAATTTAAAGCTTATAATCGAAATTAGCTAAAATAGGAAATTTACCTCTTTTTTATTTCTTATAAATTTTCTTTTAAATTAAAATTTCTTTGAATTATTATTAAACTGCTTAATTATTGCCTTATAAACAATCTAAAATATTAATNTATTATTCAGAAGCGGTATGACAAGTTTTGTTGGTAAAAAGAAAAAATTGCGGCCAAAAAAAATCGTACAACGCTTAAAGTTGGTGCACAAACAAAGTACGAACAGACCATGTATGTGTGTGTGTGTGTGTTTGGGCTTGTGTTTCCCTTGCTAATTACGAATAAAAAACTGTCACTTTCATTATTCTGTTCAGTTATTAAATAGGTATTTTAATATTGATTTGCATACATTTACCAATTATTACTTAGCTTTCTTTTTTATTTATTTCCTATTGCCTTCATTTTTACTTCCCATAGTCAACCTTAGGGACTTTTTGCTGGATGTTCTTCTTTTGTGCAGCAGTAAAATACATCCAAATCACAGTTAAATAATCATATTTACATAATAAATAAAAATAACTTACAAAAATCTCTTTAAAAACTGCCAAACTATAAAAACCTTGGTGTTTCCGTTCTTGGCGGTTTGGCATTGGAAATTTGATGGAAACATTTTAGGTCCATAATGATAAGAAAAATAGTTGAACTGCACTGCTGGACATATTTTTCAGAGGACATCTGGCATCCTTTCATAAAGTCTGGTCAGAGTTTTTGAGAAGATGATATGTTGGTCAACAGCTTCAAAAGAAGAAGGGCTGATAAATTGGCCCTGGCTGTGTTGATCAGGTAGAGAGAACTATATCAAATGTCATGATAATTACCTTAAATAATTATCTTTTATGTGTATATGCATTAGCCTTTGGTGAAAAGCTTTTGAGTTTTAGTATTGTCATCAGTCATTTTTTGTTTTATTATAATTTCAATCTATTAAGTTCTATAACATCTGATCTTTGTAGAGTTCACATATTACAATTAAAAAGAAAATATGACTTATTTAAACTAACTTCTATAGATTGCTTCAGACCATCATTGAGAGCACATCATCTATGTTTTTCTCTTCTGAGATTTGATGGGAGGGCTCACTCACTCAGCTTCTGTATAAGACTTTGAAGCATTGCCTTTTTTCAAGCTTTGGCTTACGTCTGTAATGTTCAGTGTGAATAAATAAGCTGGTACAAACCAACATAAAGAGCGTCTGCCTTTAATACCCAAACTACTTTGGAAAGGAAAATATAAACGAAAACTAGAACATGAGATTTTTAAGAAACCCAAAATTTGATGGGATTATGAGAAGAACTGCCAGACTGTTGTAAGCTGCATTGAAGTGACAATAAAAAAATTATTTCACCTAAATAGTGGTTTACTCTTAAATAAGTTTGGTTTAGAAACGAATGTAGTACCAACCCAAGGAGGTAAATATTCCATTTACTCCACCTCTTAAAGAGAGACAACCTGGTATTTATTAAAGAGAATTATGAACCAGAATTGTTTACAATTTTATTGTCACCAAAAAATATGTAAATTGGGACATGGCTGTGCCAATAGATAGAGGATCAAGTATGTGGCTTGTGCTGACGATATTTCCTTAAGATTTACTGTAGATGTTTACTAAACTGGATTCTCAATTATTTCAGAAAGTAGAATAAAAATTTTAAAAATTGAAAAGATCAAAATGATTTTTGGTTATGGAGGAAGAAAAAAGTTACTTAAGAATGTAAAAGCCAATCATCAGGTGAAATTATACAGATATTCAACAGATTTCTGTACTTAAGTGTCTGGTGTGCTCCAAGGTTAAGTTTTAAAGTCAATATAGTGAACTAATCAAGGAAAACAACATAGAATAAATGTTACTTGGAAAGGTATATTTGATAGACATATGTTTTTTAAAAAATGTAGAAAAAAAAAATATATATACATATAATATGGGATTCAATGTTTTTGTTAATATGTGAACAAGTAAAGCTTAATTTTAAGCCATAGAGAGAAGAAGCTTATCACCAATACACACTGCAATAGAGCTGTTAAAGTGTCGGGATATATTGAACTTTGTTGCAGAATATCCTGTATTTTTACATGTAATATAACAGCAATTTCTTATATTAATTCATCACACAATCTTATATTGTTACTTACTGACAAGGTATCATCAATATTGACCACTATTTTTGCTGGATAATTCTTTTGTTATTATTGTGTCAAGAAATTTCTCTCTCTCTCTCTTCCCCCCCCCCCCCCATCTAAACAGAGGGATTGATGACAAGAGCTGAAATTGTTCTTTATAAAATCTAGAGCTGTAGATACTTTTGTAATGGTGGCCAAATATTTAGGCTAGTTAGACAGGGTCACTGAAATTAGAATTATTTAATTAAATTATAGGAACTTTAGGTCTTAGCCTTGTTCCTTGTCCCCTTAACCTTCCTCCACACTTCATATGATAGAGTGTCATCTTTAATAGAGCTTATATATTCTGTTAATGTCTTCTTTGCAAATACCTTCAGTCTTAGTTTTTTAGTGTTACTCTCTTTATTCTTGAATAGATTTGCAATAGTGAAATGTCTGCAAAACCTGTTGTTCTATCTTCTTTTCTTGATTTGCTATTTTGCTGTCTTCATTTCATCATAACACTGGGTGGGGAATGTGGAATTGATTTTTTTTGGCAGCTGCAATTATTGCTTCAGTAATTTTCATTTTCTATGTCATTGGTCAATTTAGGGTTTCTAAATTAATTTTGCTATTTTTTATAGTCAGTTTTTTCTTTTCTATTTAGGATGTGCTTTGAATTTGTGGTGTATGCTGTTTTGACTTAAAAGAATTGAGAATGTATGATTTAGTGTGTGCCAATAAATTGACAATGAAACAAATGCAGTGCTCACATCAATTGAATCCATTGAGCCCGAGTTGATAGAGATGTAAGCTGTGGACCCTTCATTTTGTGTTGTAAGATTCATATTATAAATCATAGTTTTTTTACTAGTGCTTTGTTATGAGTCCCATGATATATGACATATGTTATAGTCGCCAAGTATGAGAACAGGGAACAGGAGGTGGTAGTTAATTAAATAATTTTTGTTTTACAAGTTCTTGCATGTTTCATGATTGATTTGGTAGATATATACAGCATACTGTCACTGTTAATGGAAAATATATTTCAGCTGCTACTAATTGCAGGTTAGTATTTATATTTATTTCTTTGGCTCTTATTTCATCATGAATGTGTATTGTCACACCACTGTGGCTCCCTTGCTCAATTTCTGGTTCCTCATATAATGCTTTATAACCTGCTAAATTTTTGGGAAACCTTCTTTCAATTTTGTTTCTTGAAGAGCAGTCTATGATAGTATGTGCCAAACAGCCATTGCAGTTAGTCATCATGGGATGTTTTTGAGAAATCAAAATCATAACTTCTTTTAACCACTATAAATCATGGAAATGGATCTTACAGGCTTTTGAAATGTTGAAAGGTATGAATGTTGTGAACATTGTTGATTTTCTTGTCATAGTTTGATATGTGAAAGGTTCGAGCATATATGCACCTTGATTACTAAGTACTTGGATCCTTTCCATTGACCTCTTAGCTTGCTGTTTAATATCCTTGTTCTTTAAAATTGTCCTCATATGAATAGAGCTATTAATTTGGCAATTTGTGTCCATATCCATGCAAGGGTCTCCCAGATCCTGCACTGTCCTGAATCCAAAGTAATCAGCCCAGCTTTCTCATTTTTAATATACATGGGAATTATTATTTATGGTGGTTCCCAGTCAGTGATCTCATAGTCTGCGGTGGGGCTCCCACATTAAGGCAAGGAAGTGGGCTCAAGTTTTTCTCTTTATGGAAGATGGCCCTACTTCATCACAACACCCCACCTACTCATTTGCCTATTATTTTCTGCTGTGAATACTGACTGTCACAGAGTAGTAGCCCAGGTGGGTGCTGTGAGGAGGCTAATAATAAGCATTAGCAGGGATAAAGTTGTAATACCTGATTGTTGGGATAATGAAGATGTCGAGCAGTGGGAATGGCACTACAGTTTGATGGATGGAGAGATGAAGCTTCATTTTGATGATTCAATTTTGCAAATATATATATATAGCCTTAAATTATTGGGGTCTGCAAAAAAAAAAAAAAAAATTCTGTTTATCTACCTGAGATATTTTTACTAAATTATATGTTTTAAAATTCACTTCAAAGTAATGAACCTTATTTTTATATTCATAAGTAAATAAACAGTAGCAAATTACCCATATTGGAGTTCATTGTTGCTTAGTTTCACCTCAAAATAAATTTTCTTATTTTTACAATTAACATGGAAGTATTAAAATAAAAATTATTAAAAGAACATAAACTTACAGAGAAATTGGTACAAATTAAGGAAGAAAACAACTAGAGAAAAAATTTAGTACTACATTTGTATGTTTTTTCCTATTAGTTGAATAACTCTATAACTTGAATAAAAAAAAAAAAAATATCCTAGTTTTTCTTTTGATTCTTTATTAACATAATTTTCTATACCATTACTGTTCATAATTTCATTAATGTTACAGAATTGATTGAATGCACAAAGCTACAGTTTGCAAAAAGGTGTTATAAAAGTCTTAACTTTTATTCTCTTTCGAACAATATATCTTCACTTAACAGTAGCTTGGAACTTATTTTGGCATTTACATGGCTTATTTGTATTGGAATTATTGAAGAAAAAGTTGATGATATTATTTCAAAGACATTAAACATCAAAGAAAAGAAAGCATTCCATGAGAGCCCAACAGTAATTGCTGTAAGTTCTGCTTTTGATTATTTTTTAAAAATTATTATTATGATATAAAATAGTTTTATACTGTATCCATTGCAATAAAGAAAGTGCTAATTTTGATCCTTTGGGAAGACTTGAATTATTTTATTTATTGTGGTGCGTGTTATTTATTTAATCTCACTTTAAATAATATAATTATTGTTTTTGTATGCTGTTTTTAGGAAATAAAAAATAAAAATTCTAATCATAAAGATTTATTAAATAATCTTTTGAAGTTGCGTCGTTGTTACTGCAATTCCACTATTTTTTCTTCAGAAAAGAATGGACTTATTTTTCAGGTAATTAATATTTAAACTTAGATAAAGTAATTAATAATTGCTATCAGTAGGTAACAGATAGATTTAGAATATTGTCTTTTCTTTTTTAAATTATTGCAATTTTAGCTGTCATTTAGAACTATATATATTTTAAGAAACTACGAGGTGTCAATGTGAGATCCTTATACAGACACACATACATATATATAATTAAAGTGTGCCTTCAAGCCAGAAATTCCAGCAAGTATGGAAATAAGTCAAGAATATTGTTTGGTTAGAAATAATTTGGGGATTTATAATATTTTTTGAAAATATCAGAAAAGTCATTATAAAACATCTTGCTTCACTTTTCATAAACTGGTAACAGCTAATAGGCAGTATAAAAAATCTTAATTCATATTTCATTATGCTTTTAATTGAAATAGTAATATAAAAAAAATAAATGAGACTTCATAAAAGACTGTTTAGCCAAATAGTAACACATTTATACAGCCCTTTCATGATGTGTTGAAGTTAAGCCCATTCCGCACATGGATGATAATTTGCCAGATATTTTACTGCCACCAATATTCCAACAGTAACCTACCAAATTAAAAAATGAGCTAAGACATGAAATGTGTAAAATATAACTAGAAGAAAATCGTTTTTTGATTGGCTGCATTGCAAGTGTTTCAGCAGCCAATGTACTTTTTTTTCGTTAAAATTTTTTTTTCATTTTCTCCAGCAAGCAGTGCCACTTAATGCATTTGCCACTATGGATCAGATAGTGGATGCCCTTTTTCCCGTTCATTCACTGGTGTTGATGGTCTCCTTAGCCGTGGAGGCTGCTGCAGCTTCCTTTAGAAACAGGAAGGCAGTGGGCCTGGACAGCGTTCCCGGAGAGGCATTAAAGCTGAGGGGAAGATCTGTCTACGGCTCCACCTGAAAGTGTTCAACGACTACCTGGTGGAAGGCGTCTTCCCAAGGAGATAGCCCGCCTGGTCTTGGTCAGAAAAATAAAGAGTGACCCGGGATCCCCTTCGGCATACAGAAAACTGTATGCTAGATGATAATGTGAGAAAAATAATGGGCAAAGACAATGTGAAAAATTTGTAGCATATTATATCATTTAGTCAGAGGTCTCTTCCTAGGAACCTTACATCTTACACATTGCAAGTTGGAACTGTAAGGTCCCAGAATCCGCATTTTAAGTAGGGCTATGTAGTGGAGGTAATTTAGGCGCTCAAGTCTGACAATTATAGTTAATTTAAATATTATAGAAAATTAAGCATTGATTTTTTATTCAAAAATTCTTCTAGATACAACCTTGTCCATGAATTCATGTCCAACAATACATCCAGTTGGAATTTTGGTAAAAATCTATATTGTTTCCTCTCTTTCTTTTATACCTTGACAAGAGAAGTATCTTCATAAATATTTTTACTTTGGCAGGTTACTGTTGGATCATTCGTGGCAGTAAAATTTCTGGCAAATTAGAAAAATCAGCCCTATGCGTAATGAGCTTAACTCCACCCCATGAAACATATTTTTTCCCCCATGAATACATACATGTTTATTAAATTTGTGGATGAGTGTGTTGGTCAAGTCATTGTTGTTGGTAATGAGGAGATATGTTGTGTAATCTTTGAGTAAAGTGTTCATTTTTTCTAAGTAGTCTGTCTTGTCCATAGTGACAGTTAAGAAATACAATAAAAGAGATTGATCTGAATGAGTTAAACAACTTTACTCACATACTCTAACAAACTCACACATCGTGCATGTACGCAGGCACACACACAAATAAATAGAAATAAAGGCACAGGAAGAATATAAAACTATATGGATAAATATTATAAAATGAGCACCTGGCATATCTTTTGACAAATGGGCATCCACTTATACAAATGTGCTAACATTGTCTTTCAACATGAAGATATTGCATAAAGATACATTTGTCTAGAACTTAAGTGAGACACCCATCCAGAAAAATGTCCTGAAAAAGTAGCAAAAAAAAAAAACCAACAATAAAAACAAATCCTATGTATTAATGGTAAAAAATAAAAGCATAAACAAATCTCGACAGAACAATATACTCGCCTACATATACAAATTCTCTCAAGTATTCTAAGAAGCTTATAGCCCATGCAGAAATTATAATAGGCTTATACGAAACATATTTCAGAAAGAAAAGGTGACAACTGAGAAAAAATTTAGCTATACAAGAGTATTATCAGGTGGCAGGCCTAGAGGGCAGCTCTATGATGTCCTAATTGAAATGAATGTGACACAGATGACAGTGCCACCTAAGCTGGCATGTCTGCTATTTAACATAGCCCTGAACCAAGTAGTTCACAGTTTGCGAATCCAGTTGGAGGAACTATTATTAATAGTTATAGTAAAAGTGTCCTAATATTCACATAAGCTGATGACATTTATTGATAAAATAAGCTCTTATCTCAGATAAGGAAGGCTAAAAAGATCAAGGATCAGATTTTAACAATTTTTCCCTGACATTAAAGAAACACATAGAAACCATAAAACATCACACATGCACATGTTAAAAAATCTCCTACAGCATACCTATAAAGAATAAAAAACATACCCTGTCACCAACCCTGACTTCACTCATAACATTTTTTCCAGCAATATTCCTTCCAATGTCAGCAACATTCTCAGCTTAAGAAATAACTTTTTTACCCCACAAACTAACTACAACATTGTCATCCCTAAGTTATTAACAGACATTGAGTTCATCCATAAGGACAATTTATTAATTGATGAAGGGAGAGAACTTTCATGGCTCCACATCAGTATTATAATAAGAAATTACCTCCTTATTCTGACCTCCTTACTTCCATTTTTCCTCAATGACCTTAAATTATCGCTATTTCTTGAAAACACACAATGAAATCATTGTTACACTTGCTGACAAAGGGAATAAAACTGTCACAACTTAATTAATTAATTAACTCAATTTATAACAAAACATACAAAATTTAAAATTCTTAAGCACTCAGATGTTACAGCTTCCCCAAGATATACAAACCCTACCACCGTTTGCGTCCTATCATATCCAATATCAATTCCCCATTATTGAATTTATATTGGATTTAATAGGACACAATAATATACATTTGTAGAAGAAGATAATAATGATTATTGGAATATGTTATATGGTTTCTTTTTATTTAATAGGTCAATGAGAAACTCCCTGAGACAGCACCATCTCCTTATATTTCATTGATAGTATCATTATACCATGATGAGGCACAGTCGAGTGTCTTTCTTGAAAAAGCTGCTTATATTAAGGATATTACAAATCTTTATATATCTTGGAAGAACCTAGAAAAATATTTCATTCAATGGATTGTAAGTATTTAATTGAAATAAAAATTTTTATATTATAAAGAGCTCTACTTATGCTCATTTTTCAGAAAATGCAATTGGAGAAGTGGCAGGGCTGAATTCATAGACAATTTCGTTACACATTTTGGTGACATTCTCATTGAATATCTTATTTTTTTAAATTTCACATATTTATAATTTCTAACTTCTTCTAAGTTATAATTTTGTAATAATTATTATTACATTNTAAAAAATATATTAGCTTAAAATAGTTTTAAAAAATATATGGAAGACAATAATAAATACATATGTATATTGAGAAGTAATGTAAGTATATTATAAAAATAGAAAGCATTATGAATCATCTCTTCCACTGATTCATCACAAAGAATTACTTCAATTCTTTTAGAAGGGTCTCATCATTCCGCAGTGATTTTGGCAAATTTTTCTTATTTTATCTCATTGTTCTAATAAGAGTTAAATTATTCTTCAAAAGATAATAAGCTAGGGAAATCTGTAAAAAAAAAAAAATGATCAGTTGTTATATTTCTTCCTGAGCCTTTCTAAAAATCTACTAACTGCTTTACTACCCGCATAGCTTGATTCTTTTCAGGAATTTGTCCAACTTTTCCTAGATAAACTTCGAAGTTTGCACAATTAAAGGTATTTGCATTGCATAAGGCCCACACTTTTATAACATAATTTTTTGGGCTTATTTGGTATGTAAACCTTGAAAGAACTTTGTCCTAAAAAGAAATGTGTTGTTTATTAATGGTTTCAAACTCAGAGGTGCGAAAGCTTTGTTGGCGATTTTCAGAAAATACATCACTGATTTCCCTTATTGGAGATAGTTTGTCATTACCTGGTCTCTTAAAGTGGCATCATGAAATCTGATATACCCCAAAATATCTCAGAACCCATCTCTACTCATTGCTCTAGCGTAAACAGGTCTTTGGAAACAATCTTTTGCCTCCCAATATTTGTATTTATCACTACAATTATTCTTCCAAAGAAATTTCCAATTCCTCTGGTGTATTTGGTTTTGAATCACTACAGCCAATAACAGAAACTCCACTAACTGAGATTGATGTATGTTCACTCATACATATTCAGGATCACTTTACAGCAAAAATCTCTTCTGGTGTACAAAAAACCGAATTTTCATTAATTTAGAAAAAAGAACTTAAAGAGAGAATGCACAACACGACAAGTCAAAAGCTCAATAGCAACTGAATTCTCTGGAAAATCCTTTTTCGTGATGCTGAGGGGGGAGGGGGAGGGAGACAGTTATCTGTCAAACCCTTGTTATCACTTGGTACCTAAAAGAAGCATTCCTTGAGGGAAAAAGAAAAAATATTCAGTAAAGCTTAGTAAAATTCTTAAATATTGGAAATCTTTGCCGCTGGAGTGTTAATCAGTTAAATGTAAAAATTTTATTTTTATAAATATTATTTAATTTGTGGTATTTAATCCCACGTAATTTTAGATAATTTTTAGTGCAAGGGAACAGAATAAAAAATCTAACTGTCCCAGCCAGGATTCGAACCTGGATCCCCTGCTATCCGGGCCGGTGCATTAGCCACTTATGCTACCGGAACAGGTCAGATAAGTTATTAAATTCCCCGCACTAGTGTCGAGAGTCCAACCTCCGAGGCCGACGAATATATCGCTCA
>KZ807086.1:46590-61710 GCA_000696205.2 Oncopeltus fasciatus
ATGGAAATGTGAACTTAGGGACAGGACGTCCTCTCTCATCTTCATGATAGCCCTGAAGATGGCTTACAATGTAAGCTGAAACGTTGGCAGATAATCCTTTATTAAAAAATACATCTTTTAAATTAGTGTTTTTTGGATCTACCTTGACCGAACCCCAACTAAAATCATCTAAGAATAAGGGTAAAATTCAGAGTTTAGTTTTTTATTTTAAAAATTGCAAATGCTAGAGCATGTAAATACAAAAATACATATAGTGAAGATCTGTACAAAACCTTCTAAAATTGCCTAATGATTTCAATATGAATGCCTTGATTTCCTTTTGGGAAATCTGCCAGAAGCAAATTTAACAATACTATTATACTATAATTTATTTAATAAAACTAAGTGGAAATGCCCAAAAATTATGTGTCCTATCTACTTCAGTGATCTTATTCTGCAATCTTCAGTCAGAATGCCTATTCTTGCTCTCTTTATGTTCCTCACCTCACACAAATTTTCTTCAATATTCAAAGAAAGTTTGTATCGTATACTGCTCATTATTTTGGTAGTCAGTAACATGCTTTTAAATCTATAAAACCTTGAAAGCCTATAAGCAATAGTAATTTATTCTATTATAGTTAGAGCTAATTGTTTCCCCATAAGAGATGTCAGCTTCTCATCACAACCTAGAATGAATGAGAGTTCACTGGCTTGTACGTAAAAGCTATTGTTATTGAGATTTATTTTTTACACTTCATAAGCCAAAAAGGAAACAAATATCTTGAGAACATAAATTACCATATTGATTCCCATTTTCTGCCTCCTTATAAAGTTTGGTCAGAACAATTGAAACCTTTATATCTAGTTTAAACTTATATTTAAATTGGTCAAAAAACAATTATTTGTAAGTAAATTTTCAATTTTTTAAGTGGGGCCTTTAAAAAATGATTTACCCAACATTTAACTTCCCAAATATTTGGAAAGGTTTGCAGGAAAAAATAAAAGAAAACAATGCAAAATTTTGAAATATTAATGAATAGTTACAAAACGCTTGCTGCAGACATTTTGTTAATGGAAAGTTAAAATAAATTAAGTTTGGATTATCTACTATATTTTACTATATTAAGAAGTTTGTCAAAGAAATATAGCCTAGAATTGGATGGGAGTTTTAGGGGGATTAATTTTACAGATTATTACGCCCTTAAAAGCAAGTTCTTAATTGTTCCAAAGAAAGAAGAATGACATTCCACTGCTGTGTCACATTATTTAAGTTTTATAAGGATCATTGATTGAAGAACTCTTATCCATTAGTATTTTTTTCTCTACAAATATGAACTGTAATTCAATATTAGTATAAATTTTAAAAGAGGAAAGAAGAATAATGTTATGAGGTTATAAAAAATGATGGATAATATATAAATTGAATTAACTTTTGATTTATTAGAACAAATATGAAAAAAAAAAGAAGAAAATTAAGAATTATGTTACCAGAATTTAATTATGAATTAATAAATTTGTCTATAAAATATAAAAATAACATTTTCTGAGGTATAATATTAATAAAACATAATTAGATGAAAATAAAAAATAAGAATGAATAACGTGTCACTTGGCTATGAAATAAGATAACTATAATAAAATATATGATTGTTTTATACAAAAAATAGGCTTCATTTATTCATTTTTACACCTGTGTTCATAGAAAAATGACTATAATAACTGTATTATGTATGGATAATACACATATTATTACACAAAAGGAAAAAAATAAAATAAACAAGAGATAACACGAATATTAACTAAGATAGACTAGCATGTAACATCAATATAAATTTTAGCCAGAGTATTATAACATAAGTAAAAGCTCTGATAACAATAATAATTAAAACTATATTTTATTTTAATGTATGTGTACAACTCAATATCTCTAAGATCTAAAAGTTTGTTTATGATAGAGAGGTTGATTTCCAGTATCTTGGTATGTTTTTTTTCTTAACATTTTCTGTGTATCTTGAGTATTCTTCTATTATGTGTTCAATAGTTGTCTATTACATATAACACTGGATGGAGGAAGTTCCTTTATTACGTATGGGTTAATCGGCTATGTCTTATCCTCAGCGGCGTCAGGATAGTATCCTCCCAAAAAAGATTCCAAGGTGACAGGTTTTTAAATTTTTTTTTTAATAGTTCATTCCATAATTTTTTCCAGTCATTATTGATCTCAATTCTCTGATAAATCATATATCTTCTAGAATTTTTTTTTTTTTTTGCAGTAAATATACTTCTTGTTCAACAAAAACACCATAATGTTAGCTAATTATAAGGTTTGCTTTATTAGTAGAGAAAAGTAGATCATTAGCCTTAATTTCTAGTTAATAAAAATTGGTCATATCGTCTCCTCATGTGATTATCATTGAGTGTCATTTTTACTTTTAATTGTAATTAAATTACAAAATGTTTTTTTTTTATTTAAGAGAATTATCACATTCTGGACCTGTTTACCATAAATAAAAGTTAAAAAAAAAATAAAAATAAAAAAATAGTTAAAAACTGTAAATCTTGTGAAAAGTTTTGAGGTTTCTTTAATTTTTATATGAAATTCCTGAACCCTTTCATTCTGAGCTAAATGTGATAATTTATCTAGATGATAGTTACATTTCACATTATCATTTAGGCAAGCTATTTATTCTATAATGCTTCTATTTGGCATGTATACCATTGATAAAACCTTGCTACTTGGCCGTGAAAGAAATAGGCCTTCCTTCTTTCATTCAGTGATTTGTCCAAGTGTTTTAATGAAGATTTCTACCTGTTTTATAGTTAGGAAAATAAATTAGAACATATAAACTGTTAACCCAATATTAAACATATTTTTTTATTTGAACTGTAGTTCCTTTACAAAAGCTTACCATTTAGTTGAAATTGTTATTACTTTTTCAATTCATTTAAATTTTGTTACCAATTTGAGTTATTTATCATTTTTTAATTCTTTGTGATTAAGTATTAATAATATTNAAATTTAAAAAAATGTATTTTTTAATAAAGGATTATCTGCCAATGTTTCGGCTTACATTGTAAGCCATCTTCAGGGCTATCATGAAGATGAGAGAGGACGTCCTGTCCTTAAGTTCACATTTCCATGACTCGCATGTTTAGGAACTTGCAGTTTAGAAATATGAATAGGGAATATATTGACCAAAACAATTAGATTAGACAGCTGATCTAAGCAGTAATCTTTGCAGTCATCAGCTGAAAAATTCTAATGTAAACTCCCAATAATAAACTGCACAGCTGCTTATATTTCAAAGTACGCTAGCAAACAATACACATTCAAGAATTTTTTAAATTTTGAGAATTTATTTTATTTTTTACACCTCCTGTCAATCACTTAGGATCATGAAAGAAGGAGCTATCTAAAGGTAGCCATTCTATACAACAAAGACTCAGGGCAGGCAGTATTTTAATATAACCTGCATTGTCAGGCTTGGGAGACCCAAATGGATCCTCTTGGCTAACCCAGTGCCCCCATTTGGTTTTAATTACATGATTTATGCTCTAATAAGGATATAATATAATTCACATTTTGATAAAATGCAAGTATTAAGTAGGCCCAAAAAATATTGAAATACATGGTCTAAGTATGCCTCCCTATGAATGCTCAATTTTGTATATAATAAACAAGCAGTAATAAATTTCCTGAGCATTAGAAAATTTTTGTTAAACTTAAATGTGGCACTATAGAGGAAGTTAGAAGAAGGTAATCATACAAAGAAAGATGGGAAGAAAAAAATTAAAAGGATCAATATCAAATCAATCAATCAAAAATTAATACTGAACCTGCATGTTTCCAAAGCCTAGTTAGGTAAGTTTTTATATTTTCAAGCAGTTAATCTAGTAGATAATTTTTATGGTTGGCATTACATTAGCAGAATCATACTAGGAAAGAAAGTTATTTGAGTGATGAATAATATATCCTCAACAACAAAAGTGACTTGATTTGACAATCTGAATGGTATATATAATATACACACTCAGTTTGTATTTTTTTTCCACTAATTTCCTGTAGTTCAAATCATGAAATAATTTGCTCTAAAATTAATTATTGTTCTTTATAATCCAGCTTTGAGACAGCCCTGTCAGAAGAACGCATCCGGTTAGTGACATTTCTTAGGCCACTTATCAAAATGGGGGTTTTTTTTCCTACTTTGGCAGGATTACATTTCACTAAAAAAATTGGCCAATCAGTTTTTGTCTCTTTATTATTCATGATTAATTGGTATGTCCAGTTGATCATTAGTTCTACACATCCAACAATTGAACTAAATTCAGACTGTAACAATCAAAGCTGAACAAGTAAACTAACCAATTACAAGCAACATGGGACTTAAAAGAAAGAGGTGAGAATTGCAAGACAGTGACATTTGCAAGTTCAGATAGACAGCCATTGACCATGCAATCATTAAAACTGATTTAATTTTGACACATTATGACTTAATATTAACATAATTTTAGTTTACAAGTACAGGCAATAAATAATATTTCTACACTGGCAAGCAACTTTTCATTTTAAGTAGGGCATATAAAAAAATGATAAAAATGAAGTTACCATACAGTCATTCAGTAAAATCAACAACTTCAGTAATTTATTTAATCATAATCCAATTAAGCCTCAAAATTCAATTTTGGCACAAGTTGAATTAACAAGACAGTGAAGAAACTGCATTTTAAAATAAGATCAAGATAGTGTTTATCAAATAATTAAAAATTAAACTTTTGGAAAATATTAAAACTTAAAAAAAAAAAAAGTTATTCATAAAATAAATGAAATTTAATCTTATTAAGGATGATGTTGATAATGATAAATAAATTAGCTACCAAACAGCCTCCTATCATTAACAGTTGCAAAACTGATTGCATTTATGTGGCTATTATGTTCAGAAATTGACTGTTTTCAAACTAAAAACTATACTGAAAAAATAACGAGAATTTTTTTTTCAATGTAATTAGTGTAACTACAATTCTGAAAATCTGGTCCATTGAGGTTTTACTCCTTAGTTGATTTCTTTGATATGGATGATGATTAAAAAAAAAAAGAAGTTATAGGAGTAAGGGTTGTGGAAACAAATGAGATACAGGTAGCATAATAAATATACTGTTTTTCGGGAGATTTCTGCACTAGGGTAGGTTGATACAAACAGGATAGCTGATGGCTTCTGAAAACCGAGTCATTACTATTTTGCCTCAAAAAATCTAGGTGAGGGGACTCTTGACATACCTGAAAAAAATTTTGAGGGCAGGATAGATCACTGGGGATAAGTGTATAACCTTATCTGATTTTACTCTCTAGTTCAGGAATTTCTACTTCAACTAATATACTTTATTATATTTATATAATTTTCTATGATTCCATTATAATCCTACAATTTTTTAGTGCATTTTAAGAAGTTAGAAAGGAAGAAAAGTTTTATTTAAACTTGTTATCTATGATTATAAAATGAAAATAAATATAGTTTTTTTTAAATGAGGGAAAAAGAAGTTATATGCAATATACATTTGAAGAGGGAAGAAAATAAAGAAAAATAAATTTAACATTATTTAATTATGCTAATTACTAAGGTAAATTGTTCAATTTATTTTTTTTCCTTATATTCTTTTTATTTTTATCATTACATTAATTTCTGATTTTAGGGAAAATTTCACTAGTTTTTTTCTATTATTAATTAATGTTGAAACAAAGACTTATTCTTGGCATGTTTGTTTCATTAAAGATAAAGTCAGGTGGACTGCTTAATATTATCTTTATTTCTATTATAGCCAAACTCTTGCTAAAAGTTGCAACTTAAATGAAATTAATATCATTCATTCACATAATTGTATAAAAAATGCAAGAGCTACTAACCATAATAATTAAACAATGCTCGCAGCAACAAGCCTGTTGACTTCTCAAATTTGAATTTCAAGCATGTCTCAATAAGTTGCTGGTAGCTGACTATTTCATTATTTTTCAACAAATAGAATCCAACTAGAGGAACAATGTTTTCTAACGAACTCTGCAATTTTATATTGCTCTTTAAAATATCTTCAGCAGCACACTTGTCATCATGCCAGTCACTAATAAATAAAGAGAACCATACAATCACCATTACACAGATCTCATTAGTATCCTCAGAGAATCTTCTAGCTCCTTCAATAACATCACCACAAATAGCTCTGCCTTTAGTTGCTAAAGTATAAAAAATAAGGTACTGGATTGTTGTTAAAATTTTCTGCTGCTTTTCATAATTTTCATTTTTATAGAACTCTAACAATATTGCATATGACTTTAAAATATGGCCCTTTTCCCAAGTTTCAAGAGCCATTGATATAGGGCTGCTTTCATCATAACTATTGGTAAAAACTTTAGTTCCTTCAAAAACTTTAAAGCCAGATGATCCTGTTTGTTTCTTCAGAAAAATGAAGAAATCATTTAGTTTTCCAACATTATCATCTGCCTGCGAAAAAATGTCCATCCGCCTAGAGTCATATCTTTTAAAACTGTAGGTTACTCTCGAAGTATAGCCTTCGAATGAATTATAAATGTTCAACTGATTTATGAACTTAAAAATATTTATAAGTCTCAATTTACCTTTGGGGCAACAAAACATTGATTTTTTATCAATTAATTAGCTGAAAAAATAAGTAGTTAGTTCTAAATGAAAAAAAAAATAACACTTCTTAAAATATAATAGACCAACTCAAGAAATTAAAAAAAAAAAAAAAAGTAAACAAGGAAATGTAAATAACCCTAACATCTTAACATCCATTACAATACAAGTGGCATTCCCAAACGTTTAGTTCAATATTCTCTATGATGCGAGCCAAACTAGATTTGTATAGAAAAAGTATGACGTAATATGTGCTGGAATGGCTCAAAATTCAGTAAAATGAAAATAGCTACCAATTATGTATTTAAAATATGTGTGAATTTGTACTTAGTTAAATTTATTTGAAAGCCCACAGTCCTAAACACAGTCTACTATGATAAAAAAACGACAACAAAGAAAATATAAAACACTTAAAAATAAACTTATTTTAGAGTAAATAACACGCATCTCTTCCTTCATCGCTCATTCTTCATTTCCCGACCCTTTAAAATAATTTTATACAACCGGCTCTGAATGTTCACGTAGGCTTCGACGGTCGTCAGGTGTATTTACCGTTTCTTCTTCCGGGTTGGACCGTGTCAAATTGTTGTTATTTGCCGAACTTTCGCACATCATGTGATGGCTTCTTCAGGGCTGAAAAGAGAATGAGAGTTGTAAAAGAGAGATTTAAAATCCAGGTGGTATATAATTATATATACCAGATTTCCTCGCTAGACCACCTAGCCCACTGCATTACTCTGGCAGCCTTCACCTTTTGGGACACTCCAACAAGCTTCCAGGAAANTTAAAGTACTCCTTTAAACTTTTAAAGTACTCATCCACCATGTAGTCCAGACCTCGCACCATCAGAATGCTACTCGCTAGGATCCTTGGCCTATTTTCTTCAAGGGAAAAATTTGATAATTTTGCGGAAGTTGAAATTGTTGTCTAAGATTTTTTCACATCTCTCTCAAGAAATGGGTCAGCGTGGGATCGAGCAATTTACTAGCTGATGCCTAATGAAAGTAACGAACAATGAACTATACATACGCATTAATTCTATTTTACATCAAAGATATTATAATACAAACATTCGTTTAAAAAGCAGTAATTTTCAAACGTTTAGTTCAATATTCTTAATGATGTGAACCAAAATAGATTTGTATAGAAAAAGTATGACGAGTATGTCCTGGAATAGCTCTAAACTCAAATGTAAAATGAACATTGCTACCAATTATTTATTCAAAATATGTATAAATTTGTACTTAGTTAAATTTATTTGAAAGCCCACAGTTCTATACTTGCTTACATCGTCTACTATGATAAAAAAAATAAAGAAAAATAAAACACTTAAAAATAAACTTATTTCAGAGTATATAACATGCACCTCTCACTTAAACTCTCATTCTTCATTTCCCGACCCTTTAAAATAATTTTATACTACCGGCTCTAATTTTCATTAATATGTTATATCAACTTGAAAATTTAAATATTATTAGAAAATATTTGTAAAATAAACTATATAATTTGGTCCATGAAGAGTGAGGGTTAAATATATAACCCTAAGTTTGATTAAAACCTTCTTCACGGTATTTCATAGTTGAAAATAGTGAAACATGGAACTCAATTATTCTCATTACATGGTGCTATTTTAAAATAATACACAAAACATAATAATATAATGAGTTTTAGTATTTTTGACCCCTCACCTCCCAGAGAATTTCCTACCTAGTTATCCCCCCTTTACCTGTGTGTGGGGGGGCTTACCCCCTGCTTTACAATGTGAATTAACATTGACTTTGTCCCCTACAACATTTTATTTTAATTAATCTTAATCCTCCACGGATCTAATCCCCATATTATTATGTGTTTTAGACCTATTTGACCTTTGACCTCACAGCCTCTAGCGAATTTCCTGCCTCATAGCTAGTGACGTCATAGGAGCGAATTTTCTACAGGTAAGTATATATTTTAACCTTTTTTTTAGCAACTAAAACATAACCTACACAGACGAATTTCCTTGTAACCATGAAGTAACCTATCCTACGAGGGGGCTAGTCCCCAATGTTATTTGCTTATCTAATGACCTCTAGACTAGAATGTAGATTTGCTTTTTCAACTGATCTCAACATTAAGCATCTCTCTTAGTTTAAAGCCCCCTCACCACGTNTCTATTGACCGCTGACACCAGTAATATTTAATTTAAATAAAATTAATTTAATATTTTAATCCTCTTCCCTTCTCTGCTACTATGTGTTTTTAGGCCCCTTTGACCTTCTATCCCTAGATATTGGCTGGGCATATTGCAGAATACAACTTTGGGGTGCGTCAATGGGCGAACTTCGTAAAAAAAATGTTCAGTACTTTTGTATTGTTTGTTAGATTTTTGTTTGAATTTTAGACAATTATCTATTAAGACGCAAAAATGCGATAAGGAGAAATTCCTCAAATTGCGGACTTTGTACTTTTTTTTATTATTTATTACTTTAAGTTTTAACCTTTGCCCTTTGATCAATCCCTAGACTGGACAAGTAACATGAATTATTATAGGGACTTGTGTAGATTCGAGGGAGGTAAATTAACAAATTTCGTCTAAAAGGATTATCTTAGACTGTATGACGCAAGGGGTGTGTCTAGTGGCGAAATTTTTCGATATATGTGTTGCAGGTTTAGTATTTTGGAAAATTTTATTGTAACATAGGGTCACATGTAAGTATGTAATTGACCAAAGTACGATGTATAGGATACGTAAATAAGCGGATTTCTTTGAAATAAGTGTTGCGGGTTTTGTATTTTGATATTTTTTTTAGACTTACAGGTTTTCATAGGGAATTTAATGGATTATGAATATAGGGTCTTTGTGTAATTTTGTACTTGATCGACGTTTGATGAACGGAGTATGTCGTTGAGCGAATTTTTTAGAAGTATGTGTTGAGGTTTAGTTTTTCGGGATTTTTCTTAACCTTATAGGGTCTCATGTGGAATATTGTGGATCTCACCAATATGACTCGACTCAGGGAGAGTTTCTAATTGCGAATTTCGTCAAGTGTCTTGGGGGTTTAGTATTTTAGAAAATTTAATTGTAATCTGAGTAAGGTAAACATACAAATCTTAAATAATTTATTACTGACATGATATCTCCTGAGGTAATCGTTTACTGAAGATATCATTGGGCCAATGAATGTGATCTCTCCATTAATGCGCATTTAAATAAAATAAAAAAATTGAATTTAGTACAGAAATGTAGAAATCTTCCATCTGCTAAAATTTTAAGGCCTTTCGATTTTTTTTATTAATAAAAGAAATTGAATATTTTTCAAAATTTTCTGTAAACACTGACCGTCAGCTATCTGCATATTTAAATACCCAAAACACAGAAACTGCAAATGATCATTTGACTGAATAACCTTAAGAAACTTATTTAATTTTTCTTTCCAAATTGTTTCTTAAAATATATTGGAAACAGGTATGTTATCAATATCAGTAATCTTAATCAAAATTTCAAGGCTTAAAAACCAAAATTAGATAAAACTTAAACTTTTGAGTCCTAATAATTTTCCCCAATTTCCTCATGTGTTTTATTTTGATTGCAGAGTCACATCAGTATGAAATAAATTAAAATAGTTTCTACAAATTTATCTATGTAACATGTTTTACAAAAATTAATACAATAATTCAAATCAGCATCTTCTAGAAATAATGTATTTACCAATTGATTATTTAGTCTGTACACCTTATATGTCAGAACACTAAGGAGACTGGGCTGATTTATTCACCTGCTAGAGGTGAAGGGTAATTTATTTGTTACACAGTTTAATTTACTGCTTGAGGGAAGGAATTCGCTTTGTCCATTTAATAATTGCTCTACAAAAATATTTTCAATCTCCAACATACTAGTGGCTTAACACGTAATACTTTTATTATTTTGTACAATGTATAAATTTTACTGTAATATTTAAAAAATATTTTGTTGAATTTAATAAGTAATTTTGACTCAGTAAATCTCTGATTTTTTAAATATTTTACCTGTTTGCAGCTTACTACTTTTCGTTGTGTGAGGGCTTCAGACTAAGTTTTATTTAGATAAAGAAAAGAGTTTGTGGTAAAATAGTTATTACGGAACCACACACTAGCATACGTTCACAAATGTAATTTAATTACTCACGTTATCTGATTTCCCATTAAGAGACCTAACTTATCACAGTAATACTATGAAGATATTTTTCAAATACTGAATATATATATATATATAGTAATGGGCAAGGGCGGGTCACTAGTAATAATTAAATACAGATGCAAGTTGAAGATGACTGGTACGAATAGAATATTTTTGATTTTTGAATCTAGGACTAGGAAAGTAGTCAGAGGGGCCTTCAGATTCTGGGAAGAGGCTAATTCAAGCGATCCTTTGCAGACAATTGAATAATCGCATTTACGCAGAAGATGGCGCGCACTCCTGTCGCTGTGTTTGTCTAATCTAATATAATCTTCATCTATTACACACAGAAACAGACACACAACAGTAATGTCAGGCACAGAGCCAGAAGAAATGACTCTCTTGTCTCCAGTCAGTGTCGGATCGCGTTTCGGGCAGGTCATATCGCTCGCTCTCAATGCAGTGTGCCGCCGGTGACAGCCACAATAATACAAATCCAATTCTAGGGGACAAAGATTAAAAGGTAATCCTCTTAATAATTTATATTATTAAAGTGGCGGATAAATGCTTGCCTTGAGTTATGGATGTATAGAATGGGTAACTAGGTAGGAAATCCTCTGGGGTCAAAAATACTAAAACACAATTATAAGGAACTCTCATACCTTCTATTCTCCGTCTTCATTGGTTTCTGCAAACCATCTTCTGTTGGCGAGCGCTTTCGGACATTGTCCATCTTCTGGCCGAATACATGCGTTCTCTGTCACGGTCTGTATTCAACTGCCTGCAATGTCCGAAAGCGACAGACCGTGACACTGAACACATGTATTCGGCCAGAAGATGGACAATGTCCGAAAGCGCTCACCAACAGAAGATGGTTTGCAGAAACCAATGAAGACGGAGAATAGAAGGTATGAGAATTCTATATTCATTGGTGGTGACAATAACCCTTTAGATTATTTACAATTATAAGGATTAGCTCCATTAAGAATTATGAGATTTAATGAATTTAAAAGTCCTGCAACAGGCCATATATACCCAAGGGGGATATACATATTAAGATCTCGTCCCACGGCACACTAGAAAAGCTTTGGTCAGCACACCCTGATTCCTGGACGGGAGGAGGGGAGAGGGGAGGAGTAAATCCGAGTGGGAGGGATGAGAGGTTCCCGGCCAGTCAGTCGCTCTCCCTGGAGTATGCCTTCAGTGTGGTGTTCCCTCTAGAGTGTGTTCTCACATATATGTGCTCAGTCACTGCCGAGAGTCGTCCTAATCACCTTATCAAGAACCAGGACCATCTCAGGTTAGCACATGCTTTTCTTTCTTAGAGGAACGTAATACTTAAATCTTGACTAATTAAGGAATAGAGACCCTTGAACTTTACCATAAGGATGAATAAATTATAGTTGATTTATTAATTTTATCCAGCAAATTTATTACCTTTATAGTTGTTTTTTTAAAAGTTGTTATTAGATTTAATTGTTAGCACTTCCATTTTCATAGATCTAATTAGAATTACATTTGTCTAATAATTTTCAAAAAATTCAACATTACACATGTGTCATATTTTAATATTGCCAGAAAGAGAAATAAAAAATTATATATTTTTCTTATTTGGTGAAATTTCCTCTTCATTTATTGAAATTATAAACAATATTTTCTTTTCCATTACAGTCCCATTCCTCCTTCATTATTTTTATTTTATTGTAGACTCAAGGTTGTATTCTTCTCTATTATGCCAATAATACCCTATAGGGTACCATCATGAATATGCATGAAGACCGTAAGTCACTTTAAACTTGTATGAATTGTTACCATTACCATATTTACACAAATTTTAAAATTCTTTCATTTAGAAAAATATTTGTATTATTTTACATATTAAATTCCAATTTCCTATAACTTTCCAGAATTAAATTTTGAGCAAAGGTTAAAATTGTATATTACCTTTTTTTAAACTCCAATTGTAACTTATCATTAAATTTAGAGTAGAGTAATTTGTCTATTTTATTTAAAACTGGAGCTGCCTGAGTGAAAATATTTTTAACGTTTATTTCTCTGAGTCAGCTGTACTGGACAGGTCTTCTATATGAAAGAGTCTGGATGAGTTCGTTTATGCTGACTGATAAAGACACCGTTGAGGATCTGAATGAGTGAGGCATTGTTGTCTAGATCAATGGATATCCCTGAAAACGTCAATTTATGTAGAGAGACAAAGAGAGAATGTGTATGGTGACAGCTAGATGAAAGAAATCATTTGAAAATCTTTAAAAGTGGTTCATTGAAAGTAGATAGGAGGAATATGTCAGATGACCTATGGAATGGATATGGAAATGACAGTCAGTAGACGGGAGTACTTTTAAAATTTATAAGAAAACCCCTAAATTTATTAAAATAAATTAAAAAATGATATTCTTACTTCATATATTTAATTACTTAATATTACGTTTTATTATAAGTTAGTAATAAGTAGCATATTATTTCAAAAATATTTTGTTTTGCAAGATGCAATTTGAGGTCTATTTTTTTCAATTTGTAGTCTAAACATTTGAGTTATTGCAGTATTTAAAATGTTATTTTTCGCAATTTTTCTCATATATGATATGAGCACCACTCGATTTGATAATAGTTGAATTCTTCATAAATCTGGATGATTGTAGTCTTTTTAAGTTTTTTGTCAATTTTTTTTTCTTTAACCTTTATTTACTTATTACATTCTGTTACAATAAAAACATTAAAAATAAAAACATTTAAAAATAGAAACATTTAACAATAGCATTTTTTTTTTGTCAATAATATCAAACTTAGTAAATATAGATTGGATGATTCTTCTAACTTTAGTTCATTATGAAATATTCTTTCTGTTATGGGGTAAACTGGAAAAAAAATTTTGGTTTTGGTAGAATTTATTTTAAAAGATTTCCTTTTCCAGATTTGAATAATTTTTATCTTGTTAGACGAGGAGGCCAACACGTTACATTATTCACAAAAGTCCACACTTTTATAAGGTTTCTTCATTCAGATATTAAAATTGCTAGAAATGTTTACATTTTATATAAACTTGTTGAAATTTATCACTGGCGTACTCGAATTTTCGAGTCTGAGTTCGAGTAGCCTTCTTTGAGAATAGTTTTTGGACGAAGCATTGTAAGCGGCGTAATATGATACCTTTGAATGTTGCTTACAGTTTTCGTTATTTTTCATGTATTTTTCTTTCATTTCATTGATAATCAATGATGAATAAAGTAAAAACTTTTAGAATTACAGGATCGAAGATAAATAAAATTTGAATAATTTACAAAGTAATACATTTAACTTAAAAACATTTTTTATTGTCTTTGAATTTCAGAAGTATGTAATATAGTCCAGCTGCCAAGTAATTAGTTAAATGTATTCTTTAAATTCCATTCAAATTAATTAAATTTAATATAAAAGAAGTTATATTAGTATTTAATTCACTGGATAGATTTTTTAAATTTAACATGCATAGTTAAATAATTAAACATTTGAACACATAAGCTTCCCCTTGACTGATGTCATTGAGAGATCAATTCCCAATGAATTGTAATAATTATTGCCAGGGAAGCACAACAGACGCATGAATGAGCATCATTAAAGACAAAATTGTACAAAATTTTGAAATTAAGGAGTTCTTTTGATTTATATATATCATTCTTTGTTTCATTAATCGACTTTTGAAAATTTCAAAAAATCAAATTCGCAATGATTCTGCATAGATATGCAGGTATTTTAAAATTACATAGACAAATTTTAAAATTTACACGGAGTAATAACACAATATCATACCAGCTGAGGAAAAAGGAGCGTAAAATGTATGACCACTAAGATTTTCCGGGATGGAAAAACGGTGGAAACAGTCGTCCAAAATGGTTTACATTCGTTAATTTCTTCTCTAACAAGCATTTATCGTAAAAATGTCGAATATAAATAAAAATCGGTTAGAAAATTGCATTTCACCCCTATTATGATGAACTTTTTCGAAACTCAAATAAAAAACGAAGATATTACAATTACAAATTTAGGTCTACCCCTAAACCCCCTCCCCTGTCCCTCACCCGATTTTAACATAAAATACAGTATTTCAAGGGTTTGAAATCTAAACTACCATAACAAAAGACGGTTATGGCAGAAATATCTGCTGCTACATAGAATGTACTGAGGGGAATACGTATATTAACTTTTAATAATCTATTAATTGCAACAACTGTTGCATGTTGCAGCAATAATAAGCATTTTTAGTGTATAATCAAATGGAAACCCATCTTCTGTTGGCGAGCGCTTTCGGACATTGTCCATCTTCTGGCCGAATACATGCGTTCACTGTCACGGTCTGTATTCAACTGT
>KZ807086.1:66285-82459 GCA_000696205.2 Oncopeltus fasciatus
TTATATTTAAATTAAAAATAAAACAAGAAACTTCTACTAAAGAGGCTAAATAAAAACTAAAGTGCGTTTTGCTTGGGCATGTGGTTCTAGGAGCTTAATTAAGAGCTCAATTTGCAGGGTATAAGATTAAATATTGAAAGCTACTATAAACAATAAATATGATAAATTAATTGAAAAATTATAAAGAACCTATTTTAATCTTAATAAAAATTAAACAGGAGAATACTGCTTTCAGTATTTAACCAATATAAATAAAGAGAAATGATAAAATTGATTAACTGAACTTACAATGAAAACAGTCACATATCTCACTTTGAAAATGGATCACTAATATAAATGTAACATTATATGAATGATTAAAGAAGTTCAACTTAACCAAAAAGGATAGAAAAAATCCATAAAATATTGATAAATAAATTTAATACAGAAAATAAAAACTATGATCACAATTCAATTATGGAAAAAAAATAATGAGCTCCCGTTTAAAATGTATAGAACTATCTAAGTAATCGTATTTTCAATCATATTTCTGAACCTAGCTATTTTTCAGGGGCTTGCGGCGTTTCCAAGTTTACTTACTATCAGAAATGAGAATCCATTAGTTAATATAAAAGCATTTATATATGTGGAGCTATTTATATATTCTGTGTTTCTCATAATATATCAAACTTTGAGTAATATATACATATGATCCAAATGAAGTTTATAAAGTTTTAATAAATCGGGGTCAGACAAGATTTTTCTTACAATTGTTTTCGGATATTTATAGATGAGCTTCTGGAATATGACGGTATACTTGGATAAACTGTATTACTGCATCCTAGATAATTTTTTAAAAATCTATATATATATAAAATGTTGTAATATATGATAAACAACTTCCAAGAATATTGCCAATAAGGCAACTAAAAAAATCGAAAATTATTGTATTTACTAACGGAGGCGGAAAGCTGAATAGAGATTAACGCTAAAATGTAATAAAATGACATAGAAACATGTGGAAGGATTAGAAATATCTTGGCATTAGGCTGGCCTGAATTTCAAATATTAATACAAATTTGATTGAGAAAGCTACAAAATCTAAGCAAATGACCAATATGTGTGGAATAGATTGCCAAAAAGTAAATGTGTAATTTATTCAAGCATTCAAACACAATTGAATCGTTCAATACCATACCAAGGTGGTATGTCATGTTATGGTGCCCAGGCGTAGAAGTGAATAAAATATAAAAATATAGCCAAAATTAAAAAAAGGTTGCCACTAAAGGTACTGAACATACCATAAACTAACCCAAATTATAAGAGAAATCTAAAAACTGGAGAAGTTTAATTATATATTGGGCATTTATAAATCTCTATAAGTACCCAGACGAATAAAATTTGTTACTAAAATTAGTTCAAATTTTATTTCTGTTTTGCAAGTGACTGACAACCTCAGTAGGAATTATGTTGTTATATAGCACAGTCATCAACAAACCACATAATTAATTTATCTGTTAATAAATTAAACAGGGCATACAGCCGATGCAGAATTACAGATAGATGTGTTTTAAATGTAAGGACAGCCAAATGCAAAGAGATTGGCGTAGTACAAAGGGTAGTCTGTGTCGTGATTTCTATGGTCATTGCTATTCAACCTCTGTCGCTACAACAAATTTCATCAGTATATGCCAGATATCATTCCCGAGCAGCCGGACTTGACTCTCGTAAGCTGAGCCCAGGGAAGATTGTGAGTTCGGTGCACCAGATTTTTTTGCCGGGGCGCCCCTCCGAGGGGAACTACCACTTCCTTGCAGCAGGTAACGGGAACCCCGCTTGGCTATCCGAGCCAGCTCTCGGGTCGCCTACCTGCCGCCTCTCCCCAAGTTCAGTAGGCTACCGTTGGAGGTTTTTCTGATCCTCCGGCCGTGGGACTTGGCTGTGTGTAGCGTGGCATTGGGGAAAGTGATAGGTACGTCTTCACTGGGATCGAGAGTAGATAGACCTGTCACACTTCTCTGTGACGTACAGGTTCTTCCTTCTTGCCGGCCTCAATCTTCACACCTTCCACTTCATACCCACTTTTGGGCGTAATAATCTAAGGGTTGATCACCCCAAAACCCGATCCTACCTACCTTCCACTGATGAAGATTGAGGCTGGCAAGTATTCAATGGATGCATTTACATTTTTATAAATTAGGATGAATAAAAATAAATCGAAACGAAATTATAAATGAGTTTTATAACACATATTGTACTTTGAATACTGGGATCAATAATTTTTTATTGATTTATTGATAGTTTTGCTTCAGAAGTTCGAAACTTTCGTCAAATACCTTAGTTGGTATCATCAGGAAACTCAAATTAGTTAAGCTATTGTATTTTACTTAAATAAATAAGCATCTGAAATAGTCAGAGTTTTTAAAATAAAATTATAAAAATACAAATAAAAAATTGTTTACCATAAAATCAAAATAAAACAGCTGTCTGATTGAGGGTTGAAGAATTTTAAGGTCTAACTAGACGTTATTTATATTTAATCGTTATTGGTATAAAATTGAAATAATTACTTGAAAATATTGTCTTAGAATTGGGTCTGTTGACATATCGATGGCATTCCACTTACTCCATAATTATTTTAATTAAAAAAAAAAAATAATAGGTTTAAACGGAATGAGCTAAAGATAATGAAAGTATGTTGTATTCTGGCAAGGAAAGCAATAAAGGGTAATCGTTTTCTTCAAGTTTTCATTATACTTGATCAATTGGAATATGTAAACCATGGAGTTCTATCGTATATCACATACGTATTGATCTTCTTCCACAGATTATAAAGTCTTACAAGTAGAAAGCTATAATTTATTTAATTTTTCTTTCGCTCTACACAAATAAATCAATACTTGATTGGTTGGTCTTCATTTAGCAGGTATCATTTTGAAAAATTAAACTGTTCACGTTGGAATTTTGAAGAAAAAAAGTGTAAGAAAAGATACGGTTCCGCCTTAGACAGTTTAAAAAAAAAAAGATTAATATGAGTCTGCCCAATTCCACTGGTGTTTATGTTAGTATGGCTACTTATAGATTACCTTAACTGGGAAGAATGAAACAAAAATTTCCGATTTAGAGGTCTTTTTTTTTTTTTTTTTTTAAGTAGAAGAATATCAAATTTGTAATTAATATTCTTCTGGTATGCTGCTTGATTAATCCATTCATTTTTTAAATCAGTTTAAAGTGAGAGGAGTGGCGGAAGTAATTTATAAAGCATAATAAATATGTAAAATGTTATTTTCGAATATCTTTCGATTTTTTTTTGTACGATGAGAAGGTGATATTTTACAATGCACCTGTGAGGGATTGGCAGTCCTCCGTCTTTTTCCCTGCAGTGTTCTACTTGGAAGATCGAATCAGTGGTTTGCTCTTGTTTTAGTCCATACCCAGTGCTAAATGGGATATGAGCTTGTGCTGGACGACAGACCCTTGTGTTGGCAAACGGCATATCAAGAGTAAGATTTTCCAAATCAGATCATAATCTGTCGGCTCTGATTGAGGCGAGATTACCTTACAAATGAACTGATTCACCTTACCCATTGTAGACCAATACAGATTGGCTTAGGTACAATAAGAAGGATTCCAAGCGGTTTTTTTTTTTTTTTTTTCCAAGTCAATGTTTGATGGGTTCGTTAATGACTAAAATTGGTCGAAGAAGGATATAGAGGGATTCAAAAATTTAGAAAATTTAGAATCACAATATATTTGTTATCATTAGCGTTACGGAAAAAAAAATCATAGAACGAAATACGTTTAAAGTGTAATTTTACAATATTTTTATTCATCAATATGTTTTTAAAAAAAACGCTTATTAAGAAAGATATTTAAGAATGCAATGAAACTCTTCATTGCAAGCTATTAAAATAATTCATTTTTGGAAATTAAGGGAAAAGGGAGGTTTAAAGAACAAAATTTATAATCATAAAATTTTCGTAGATATTTGGGTTACTAAAAAGTTTATAGAACATAAAAGGTGCAAAACGTAATTTTCTAACTTTTTTTAATTTTATTTTTTTATTGTGGCATATTATTCCACGTAAATTTTAATCGATTATATGGTAGGGAATAGAATAAAAAATCTAACTGTCCCAGCCAGGGCTCGAACCTGGATCTCCTGCTATCCGGGCACGCGCGTTATCCACTCACGGGACCGGGAAATTTTGTATTCTATTCCCTAGCATTTAATCGTTTGTAATTTACTAACATTCAGATTTTGTTATATTTTTTACTAAAAACGTTAAGGAAGAAATTTACAGATGTGACTACAATATGTGAGTCCTCCCCCACTCCTCTAAGGAAAACTAAGTAGTAAAGCCTTTGACGCCTTCGTCAGAATATCCTGAATGAGGTAAGGAGTTCTGTAAGTTGCCAGGATTGAACGTACCACAATGAAGCCTCCCCATTTCGTATCTACTCCACTTGTGCAGCATATCGAATCGTCTGAATTTCTGTTATCAGTTTAAAGGTACTCCATTTTCGCCTGCGTAAATTCTCCCGAAACACACGACTTGAGCATACTGGAGTACTGAGGAGAACAGCCCCCCCTCTTGTCGTTCTTTCGACTGATATTCTTATCTTTCACTTTACTAGTTGAGATGTTTATGTTAGGATTCTAAACACCCATGTTATCTAACTTCCAAAATGGTTCCTCGTATTTAAGCGAGGGGTTACCCGCTATCTGGCCCGTGGTTCGTATCGAACAATCACTAATTCCAGCGTAACTTAGCAGACAAAAATGAGCAAACGCAATTGGATCATATTCAATAGCATTAATGTCGGCAAATTAATAAGGATTAAGGAAATATGCGTTTTTATTTGTGGATGACTTCCGTAAAAACGATGAATGGTATTTTATGTTTTCCATTGTATATGTTACGCAATGTTCCCATATTTCTAGGAGAAGATTTATGAAAAGTATTATAAATCCTTTAGATCCGTTTTTGTTTTACTGTTGTATGTTGAATTACTAACTTTCGGATTTTCTTCAAAAGGCATTGTGAGCCCTAAAACTCTCAAAATATCACCTGGATCCATTTAGCCGATTAGTCTCACACACATACTCACCCATAAGCCATAATTATAACAGTATAAGTATTCCACGAGGTTATTTTTAATAATAAGGGAAGTAGTACTTTGAAAAAGGTTGTAGTTCTCTGATTTTTTTGCGGTCACCCATTCGTCTATTATACATAAGGTAACCTGCTTATTTAGAAATTCCTACACTGGGTTTGAACAAATCTCAGTTATGTGTTTGATAGATTGCAAAATAATTCCACAACATAAGACGAATATTGATTGCGGTGACCAAGATGGAAAAACAATCCTGCCTTGCTAGTCAGTATGATGCAACTACTTCAGAATTCCTCACGAAGCCATTGGGCGTCTTAGAAAGTGATTCATTTTTTTACTCTTGAACCTAGCCATAGGAAAACGACTGAAGGTTTTAGCCTTTTATAGCTTTAGAATTGTGCATTTGTTTCCCTGTTCTTCCAAGCTAGGCAGGGATGAAAAATAATTCCTAAACAATTAAAGCTAAAAGTTGGGACTAAATAATGTTACATATGGGGTCTCAAGGGAAAAAAAACCTCTGGCTATTCTTACTGTGTATCTGATGGTTATAATCAGGAAAGAATGTAATAGGGGATGAGATAAGCCAAAATAAATCTGTCCAAATTAAAAAAAAAAACTTCTTTAAGGAATAGAAAATCTCCTTATATGGAGATTGAATTTGTTCTTCGATAAAAAAAGGATTTTAACCGTTGTTAAACATAAAATAATGCACTTAATAATTGAAAATCATATAATAAGATTAATTATTTAATCCAAAAAAAATATAATATGTTAAATAACAAAGCAACAGAAAAATTTTGACAAACGGGTGGAGAGGAGATTTTGATCGTACGGGATTTTAAAATCCCGATGATGGTTATAGTCGGAGGCAATAGATGTGGGCGTAATAAGATTATTAGGGTTGATCGCCCCTAAACCCGATCCTACCTACCTACCTAGTCGGAGACATAGTATAATAAGAAAAATGGGTGGAGAGGAGATTTTGATCGTACGGGATTTTAAAATCCCGATGATGGTTATAGTCTGAGGCATAGATAATAAGAAAAACGGGTGGAGAGGAGATTTTGATCGTACGGGATTTTAAAATCCCGATGATGGTTATAGTCGGAGACATAGTTTAATAAGAAAAACGGGTGGAGAGGAGATTTTGATCGTACGGGATTTTAAAATCCCGATGATGGCTATAGTCTGAGACATAGTATAATAAGAAAAAAATCTCCTGAAGATACGAAATAAGGTTATGTATTCTAGAAATCAACTAAACTAGGAGAATTTATAAAAACCCAACCCGCAAGAGCTGCGCAAATTCCACACATTTCATTTAAATATAATTATGATAATGATAATGAATAATAAGTGGTAATGGCTAGGTTTAAGAATAAAAGTATTAAATATATAGGGGCCTCTCAATTCGCCTAGTTAAATTCTTAAATAGCTTTGCTAATATGCGTTGAAAAACATATGCCACAAATATTCGAAAATTAAATTTTAATTATATCACGATTAAAAATTTAAAAAAAAATAACTCTTATAATATCGGAGGCATAAACGATTTTTCATTTTAGTCTCCCTTAAGAAATTTTCTCTTACCCATATATCTTTCAACCATTTAAATCATGCTATTGTTGGAGAGAAGTTCAAATACTGAATTTAATTCCTAAATTTTAAAACTAGCAGATCTAATATTGCTTGAAGAAAAACAAACTCAGACAAACTTTTTAAACTTTAAACGTTCAGTAAATAATTAAATAATTAAGTTGTTTAATGATAATCAATGTAAATAGCTTGATATTCTACAGAGAAATTTCGACCGTATCATGCATCATGAAGAACATATATATGAATACTACTTTTCGTATAATCATGAAAATATTCTGGGAAATATTTCTAAAAATATCGCAGCCTAAAAAATTAATTTTATATATAAAATAAAAATATTATTTACGAATGATAATTTAAAGCATTTATTTAAGTGAATTTAATAAGGAACATAGTCTAAAAATGTAAGTGTGAAGCTTTGCAATTTAAATGGCTTATATAAACTCGAGAGACTTTAATGCCAGTAACCACTTTGTAAGAACAACCGTTAAAGTCTCCCATCTGTAACACCCAGTTACCGAACGCCATTATTCCTCGTAGTCTGTAATTTCTAATCACATAAGTCACGCATTACTCTAATTCAGTCTTCTGTTAACTGTTTCAGTCTGTGGATTGAGACGGAAATATTTATCATTCCAATTGTCAAACTTACCAGTTTTTATTATTAGATGATTTTAGTTGGGGTTCGGTCAAGGTAGATCCAAAAAAATACAAATTTAAAAAAAAGTGTATTTTTTTTTTAAAGATTATCTGCCACGTTTCGGCTTACATTGTAAGCCATCTTCAGAGCTGCCTATTAGTCATGGAAATGTGAACTTAGGGACAGGACGTCCTCTCTCGTCTTCATGATAGGCATCTCTGAAGATGGCTTACAATGTAAGCCGAAACGTTTGGCAGATAATCTTTTAAAAAAATACACTTTTTTAAAATTTGTATTTTTTTGGATCTAACTTGACCGAACCCCAACTAAAATCATCTAATAATAATATCTACGGTCAATAAAACTCTCCTTTTGAACTTACCAGTTTTTAGTTTGGAATCTATTCGCAGACACAGACACAAATATATAAGGGCAGGAGGTCAAAATATGAAAACCTTATTTTCCAACTCCCCTTTATTTTGCCCGATAAGTTTCGTGACTTTAATACCACCTTCGATGAAATAATTTCTATTTATAGCAAAATAATATTATGAAATTAATATTACCATAATATTAAAAAAAAGAACTTTCCTCTGACAAGACCAAAACTGAAGCCTGTCTAGTAAAGGGAAGTTACCTATAATTATATTATATCATTATCGATTCCCCTCTGGTAGATATTATTAAAACCAACATATTAATGATTCAATTAAAAATATGAAACTGCAGTTTCTAATATCTTGTACCTTACTAATGTTTCCTTCTTTTTCAGAACAATTGTTTTTCATTTCATGTTCTGTTAGTGCAGTTATTTTTATTATATACACTATCTTTTTTCAATAATAAATCTTTTTTTTGGGGGTTTTTAAAGTGCTTGTAGTTAAATATTTTATATTTAAATTAAAAATAAAACAAGAAACTTCTACTAAAGAGGCTAAATAAAAACTAAAGTGCGTTTTGCTTGGGCATGTGGTTCTAGGAGCTTAATTAAGAGCTCAATTTGCAGGGTATAAGATTAAATATTGAAAGCTACTATAAACAATAAATATGATAAATTAATTGAAAAATTATAAAGAACCTATTTTAATCTTAATAAAAATTAAACAGGAGAATACTGCTTTCAGTATTTAACCAATATAAATAAAGAGAAATGATAAAATTGATTAACTGAACTTACAATGAAAACAGTCACATATCTCACTTTGAAAATGGATCACTAATATAAATGTAACATTATATGAATGATTAAAGAAGTTCAACTTAACCAAAAAGGATAGAAAAAATCCATAAAATATTGATAAATAAATTTAATACAGAAAATAAAAACTATGATCACAATTCAATTATGGAAAAAAAATAATGAGCTCCCGTTTAAAATGTATAGAACTATCTAAGTAATCGTATTTTCAATCATATTTCTGAACCTAGCTATTTTTCAGGGGCTTGCGGCGTTTCCAAGTTTACTTACTATCAGAAATGAGAATCCATTAGTTAATATAAAAGCATTTATATATGTGGAGCTATTTATATATTCTGTGTTTCTCATAATATATCAAACTTTGAGTAATATATACATATGATCCAAATGAAGTTTATAAAGTTTTAATAAATCGGGGTCAGACAAGATTTTTCTTACAATTGTTTTCGGATATTTATAGATGAGCTTCTGGAATATGACGGTATACTTGGATAAACTGTATTACTGCATCCTAGATAATTTTTTAAAAATCTATATATATATAAAATAGGATGTGTGTATGTATGTAACGTATGGACTTTAAAACGGCTTGGCCGATTTTGATGAAATTTTCAGGGAATCCTCAGAATATTCAGGCGGGTGGCACAGTGAAGTCTGATTTTTATTTTCGGTCTGCGGGCGGAGGGGCGTTAAGATGAAGTAATAAACAAATATAATTTCCAATTTGCCTTAAATACATGTGTTTCTTATTTGATTGAGCCCATATCTACACCATATGTAAATTATTCTGTGAAAAAAACATTATGATAGGTATTCTATGAATTTTTACTTGAAGTCCGTAAATTTTGTTAAAAGCTCTATTTAAATCGTGTGATAATACAACACGGGAGGTCAGCAAGGGGCCAGCAACGCCCTAAAAAAAAAGTTTTGGCAGAACGAAGTTTGCCGGGTCCGCTAGTATAATATATAAATGGTATACTAAAATGGTTATTGCTTTTGTCATCATTATGCATGGAATAAATTATTTCGTTTTACTATGCCAAATCCTTAATCTGAGCATGATATGCTGATGATTGATATAATCTGTCATCTCCTTTTTGACCCAAAGAACTCTCCTGCATACAGATGTCCCAGTTTTAGAACAACGCAGAACATAGCACAATGCTAAATTTCTTTTTCAAACTAAATTTTCAATCAATACACGGAATTACGTGCTCAATAATTAGTTTTAAAAAATTCCAATATTGTTATGAATGTATATAACATTATGTATGAATGTTGAAATTTTCAACACTTTTGCAAACTATATTGTAGAGAATGTAGGTATTGAATACTCACCAGACACTTTTTATGGGTTGTTCTGAGTCAAGACTGGCACAAGAGAAAACCAAAGGGTCCCTTACTAAATATTTATGGGATGCGAGTGATTAAATCTGCTTGACAGCCCGTATCCCACCGCTTTCTCGGCTCATCTTTATCAACCGTTAGCTCGTTCGGGGTTTAAAGTGTTCCCTAGAGTCGTTCGGGAATACAGCTGATTTTGCTTTTCAATGGTCACCGTAATTCGTGCGCGTACGTCTCCTAACGCACACGTCTCGAAAATCAAAGATATTGCGTAGGCAGGAAATATGAGAAGGCTAAAGGTCAATAAATACATCAATCTTTACTCAAGCCTTCATTTTCATATTCTCACCAACCAGTTTCGTGCTCTGATTCTCACCTCATCTGGGGCATTTACTTTATGAAGTTCTACCAATGAAAAAGAGGAAATTTTGAGAAGGATGAATACAACTGAAATGAATGCCTCAAATGAGGTACCAAATAAGAGCCCTGGTTGGGCAGAATGTGAAAATAAAGGCTTCAGTGATGAGTTATTTATTGCATTGCCCTACAGCCTCTGTTTAAAAATGTCTGTCTTTTCTTTTCAATTTTAAATGAATGTATTCACTTTTAACTAATTTAAATTATGTTTTAGTCATGAGACTTGATTAGAATATACAGAAAATATTATGATTAATTAATTATTCTTAGCGTTTTCTTAAAATTATGATTATTTTGTTTTAAAAACATAAAATACAGTATGTGACAGTAAGTACAGTCGAAATATTAAATAAAATATGGTATTAATGGCTGTTAATATAAAATAACATATATATATATATCCTCACTATAATTTAGTGCATTAAAATGTAGCGATGTAAGGACGTGTTTGTTGACACTCAGAGGATTTCCACCAGGAAGGTTATGGCTTTGTACAGTAGGTTTTGCCACTGGCGCACGAGATTTATTATTTTCATATTTTTTATTACGCGTTTTTTAAAAATGTTTATTGCCAATAGTTTTATTTATTATATTTATCCCCCCCCCCCTACTTCATTTGTTTTGCTCAGTAACAATACTACTAATAACCTTCCTGGCATGGGTTGGTTATAAACATGTACCAGGTATGCAAGTTTAAAATGTCGTTTTAATTCCAATAGAATGCGCTCTTAGCCTATTGAAGGATTTGCTTATCTCTAAACGCTATTTTGTTTGTTAGTCATTTGTTTACAAAAGTCAGTTGTTTTNAAAGTTAAACCGCTTCCAATATTTTACAAAACCACCTTGATGCTATTCAGCAAGGGTGTAACAAATGGAGAATTAAAATTAATGAGTGTAATTGCGTACAGGTAAATTTTCAGCTAGTAAAAACTTTTCCAAATAATGTTATTTACATAACATCCCTATACCTCTCTCTGATTTAGTCCTTGGGTTGATTTCCTTGAAACACGACTAAATCAAGCGACATGAACCTAACAGACACCACGGATTCTTATATAGATTTATAAACAGGCGCTCACCCCTTACAATACAAAAAAAATACTGACTAAAAACTAAAACATTTATAACATAAATGCAATAAATAAATAAAAGTTTAATAATATAAAAAACTAAACTGGATAAATAATGGATAAAGTAAGATTCAATGGTTATTTTTAGACAGCTTCATTGAATAAAATTAAATATTATACAAACTAAATCTAAACAAAATAATTTAAAACTATTCTAAAGAAGTCCTATCGCTCTCTTACTAAACCTACAGTATCATAAAAAGAGGATTTTAAAAAGGACAAACAAACTTCGAAGTGACTTCAAAAGGAAAAGCAGTGACATATTTTTTTGGAAATCTGTAAACACTGGAACAAATTGAGCATATTTCTAATGAATATACATGAGTGTGAAAATCCTGTCAATTGAGAGAATATAAAATCATGAGATGGAAAAGCAAAATTCATGAGACTAAATCAAGTCTGAATAAAAACACACAAATAAATATCAGAACACCTCAGGTATCAATCTTTTTTAACCGGTCTAAATCAATTTGCTTTACTCTTTGTGGAGAGATATTACTACAGAACAACGAACTGTTATTAATATGATGTATTATAGATATCTTACGATTGATACTTCGTGATGAATTATAAATACTCTACACATACGCGATTCCTGATTTGTCATGCATTAATAGTAAGCCTTATTCAATCTTTAAAAGTAAGTTTATGAGAGAGTTATTTTTCATAATGAAACTTTTAAACATTAAAAAAAAAAAAAAAAAATAGTGATGAAAATTTTGCTAACGTTGATTTATGGAATTTCGTTAAATAAAAATCCTTTAAAATATCTAGCCTAATGGACTATTTTTGATAATCGTAAAGTTTTTCCTAATTCTTATGATTTGGAAAATTGAGGGTAAATGTTTCCACCAATAAAAAGCAGAGAATTTTTTTTTCCCGAATTCCCTTAGCATTTATGAACAAGTGAAAGTCAATTTAGCGCTCATATAGGTAACTAAATCTGCTGAATTCTATCATGTTTTCCATAGTTCAAGTTTGAAGCTCGATATCTTCTTCGTCCTGCTAATTGAAGCCATTCTGAGTGCTACCGTGAAGTTTGTGTTTCGCCGTCTTTCGCTGTTCATTCCCCGGAGAAATCTTAAAGAATTTAAAATAGTGCTCAGAAAACACAGCTTACTATTGTGGTAGGATATTTTGTTCTTCATGAGAAGGAACCACAAACCACAACAGTCAATTACATACTCAAAATCGCTTTCTTCACCGCATGTACTCAATAGAAACATATAATTGTATCTAAAACGGAGCCATAATTGATGGCAATTGAAATTTATTTCCGTAAACATATCATAGAATTTTGTTTGAAAAACAATGGACCCAATGGAACATATATGTTTTATTCAAATAGAGTGTTTTTTGACCATAGAGATTATTAGATCTTGTTTGTAGGGGTTTGGTAAAGGTTGATCCGAAAAATACAATTAAAAAAAATTGTGTGTTTTTTATTATCTGCCTTCATTCATTTTATTTGAGTTTTGGCTGAAAACAAAAGCCGTCATGAGTGCTTGAACTGTTTAAATGTCTCTCTGCCATCATTGTGAGTCCTGACGATAACTTGTTTTGTAAGTAATAATTGGAAAACGCAAATTCTTCAGGAATTTTTATTTTTTAATTGAACAACCATTTTGCGTGTGGTTTTGAGCGTCCTTTTGATTGTTTTTGTGTGAAAATCGTTCATTTTAAGTCAGTGAAGCATTGACAGCATTTTTAAAAAGCCCTCTCTTTAGACCTACTTAATTGGCTTATTAGTCTTTGGAGGAATTATTGTTGAAAATGCAATGCGCTTTAGAGCACCAGGAAAACCAGAGCGATCCTTTGGAGTTGTGGTGTAGACGTGGGAGGGGGGGGGGGGCGTTTACTACCCCCCGTAGTAGCAAAAGCGTACTGCGTACTTTCTAGCCGCCCTGTCGGAGGAAAACTAGTCCCGTTACCGGTCGTAGAAAGTGTACCAAGTAAGATTGATGCGCACTTCTCCGCACATGTATCTCTTAGGAGGAGGCTATTGGTCATCACTTGGATGATCTTTATCAAATAAGGCGACAGTTAGTCAAAGGCAATCGTTGGTATACAGTATACAGACGTATTTGTACAGGACAATTTATGCTTATACTTTTTTCTATTTACATAAATTTGTATTCATTCGCAGTTATTTATGATCCATATATATATATATATANTAAATAAACCTCGAACGGGGTCTGTAATAGGCTAAAGAATTGGATTTAGAGCGAGATTAATAACCCTCTGAGGTCTGGCCAAGCGCACACAAACATCACATAAGGCGGGTGAAGGTCCCTTGGGTATGTAAACCTAACCATATATATGTAGCAAACAAGAAAAAGTGGGATAGAGAGTGCAGTACACACACAGAAAGTTTAAAAAAAAAAATCCCAGTCTCTCTTCACTTCTCACCGACGAAGGGTGAGAGATCCCCGAAAATGTTGCTCCTTGTGATATTTTCTTTTTGTTTTTGCACTGCCCTCACTATCCCACCTGTTCTTTATTGCTATATATATTTTTTTATATGTTTAATTGAAGGAATATTACAACCGTACTTTATAATTATAAATTTAAACTTGGAACATGTTTTGTTAGCTTTCATAGTTATACTTATTTTCTTTAATTTTTTTTTTTTGTTAGACATGAGACTTGTGTTAATTTTAATCTACATTTTCACACTTTATTATTCTTAAGGGACTTAGTACCTAGAATAAAATTTATTTTCATTCAATAATTTCTTTAAACAATTCTTACCACATAGAGCTGCAGCTTATGGATCTGTGTCATGCAGATCTCATTACCTAACTGTTACCGATACCACGTCAAGCAAAACCACGTGTCGCAATGACCCTCATCGGTTGAATTATTCATGTTAATATGCATTTTAAGTACTTAAGAATGAGTCAAGAGCTGGAGGATATTAGAAATCCCTCTGCTGTAGGTAACTTCACCATCTGTCAGCCATGCAGTAGGGTTATTTCTAAAAGAGTTTCAATAAATTGCCGAGAATTTGCAAACTTTGCCTGAAAACTTGACAAATCCATCTCTGGAAGTCAACATTCTAAGGGATGGAGATAGCAAATATAAGAAGATTAAATTCTGTAGAATAAACAAAATATATGAATACTTATCAAAAATTCTCTCAAACAAACCTGAGAAAGAGAAATTCATAAAATTGGGACAGAAAAGAACTTCATATATTGAGGTGAAACCATTCATGAAAATAGTTTAGATGTGTCTTCTTCATCTGGTGAAATGTACATACAGTACAACCATGATTATTCGTACTAAAAATTGTTCATATGACAAATTTAATATGCAGTAATAAAAGTCTACATGTCTGATGATGAATTTTAAGTTGAATAAATTAAAATTATAGGAAATAATTATTCCCTGATATATAATAATTGAAATTCTGACGCAGGAAGGAAAATAAAACGAAAACAAAACAGTTCAAAAGGAGTAAGAAGAAGAAGGAAAAACAGTAGATTAAAGATGAGAATTTGCTCGCGGTCACAAACTAAAGAAAAGTAACATGAATGACCAGTACTGCAGAGGGTTTGCTAGCTACGCCTAAAGCTAATTATTCGGAAAAGTCATATTTGTGACAAAGTGGCTTACATGTATTTTTCTGCTTAATATTAAAATTTCAAAATGAAAAAAAATTAAATTTCTTCTTTAGCTATCAATCCGCCACCGTTTCTCACAGAAATAGTATGTTATGATATGGATTTTTATTTATATTTAAGGCGCAGTGGCAGGAGTAACTGAGTTATTCCTACCAACAGCCCCTAATCCATCAACAGTTTACCCCAAATCCCTTAAAACCTTTGTCATTCGCATTATGATATTGAATGAGCCCAAGGAAAGTACCGTAAATTTCAAGGAGCGGTTTTCGACGGGTCTTAACTGTTCATCGACACGAAAGGAGATTCGGCCGTTCAAGCCTTTTATTCGTGCTATCCCGAAACGATCTTTAGCCATCGTCCTTCTTTGGCGACAAAGGAAAGCGGAAGTAACTTATATCTGTGCATACAAATGGATAAGACAATACAATCAAACAATGAAGAAGAAGAGACAGTTTGCGGGGTCCGTTCAAGGCGAAGGGTGAACCACCTGCCAGGCGAAGAATGATGTGCCGACTGAGCAGAAACTGACGTCTGCACTTTCATAAAACGCCTTTATTCTTGACCCCCGTGGAAATGTTTTCGCCAACCCCCGCAGGAAGTAATATCCTCGTCGGGGCGACCTTGATCGTCAGCATCTAGTCATCAACACAACAAATCACAGCCCACCAAAATCTGTAACCTTCCTGCTTATTTCAAAACATTTATTTATGAAAATGTAATCTATTTGTATGTAGACTTTTCTGTAATATTATTTATTATAAAAAATAGAAAATGAATTAAAATTATTTTAAAATCATCTCATTGAGGTACAAATAGTTGAAACATCATGAAAACTATGCGGACTAAAAATGTATTTTAAGTTAAAATAGAGAATTTTTTGTTGACCGTGGAGATTATTAATAGAGAATTTGTCCAATCTTGACCGAACCCCAAACAAATTCTATATCAATAAATTTTAAACGATTAAATGCAAGGGAATAGAATAAAAAATGTAAGTGTCCCAGCGTAAATGGATAACGCGCTTGCCCGTATAGCAGGAGATCCAGGTTCGAGCCCTGGCTGGGACAGTTAGATTTTTTATTCTATTCCCTCTCATTAATTGTTTCTCAAGAAAAGTGAG
>KZ807086.1:104699-122678 GCA_000696205.2 Oncopeltus fasciatus
TATATATATATATATAAATCATGTCAATACTATGCAAATTGTACAAGTGTTCATCCCTTAATGATAGCCCTGAAGATGGCTGACAATGTATGCCGAAACATCGGCAGACAATAAAAAAAACAACACATTTTTCTAAAATTGTATTGTTATTTTTGGATCAACCTTGGCCTTGCCCAAATAAAAATTTCTAAAAACAAATTTCTTCTTTCCCTTTCGTGCAATTAGCATTATGTAGATAGAGGCTAAATAGTGAATGTAGCCAACTTATTCTAAGCACCCATTTCATGGGTGCTTAGCAAGATTGGCCGGGCAATTCTTAATAAAATCCAGCCAGGAGTGGGACTCGATCCAGTGGGACCTGACTTAGAAGTCCAGAAAACCATCAGCAACTACATTCTGACTATATTTCTTCTCAAAAACATTTATATTTGCATGTTTAATGCTCTCAATATAATACCATCTCCGAATAAATAGTAAATTATTTGTAATGTTCTCCGGCAAAGGAATTCTTTCATTTGCTTAATTCTTGGATCCTTTGAAGTATCTTCGTTATATTATTTAGTGAAATTTCCAGTGTCGTTTCTGTGGTGTCCAATAAATATTCATGAGCTGACAATTTGATGATAATTGAAAAGCAAAGGTTGGAGAAAGCGTTTGCATGGTAACACTGTGTCGAGCGGGAGACTCCTTGTCATCTCCATCTTTCTCAACCATTACTTAGGGCGGGACAACTTATCTGTTCTGCTTCCGAATGTCTCATGCTGCTAGGCAGGAATATCTCAGTGAATGTGCCCAGTCAGAGCATGTTTTAGCTCAAGGTTAGGCGGTCTCATAAAGCAAAGCCTTCCCATTTTCCATTAGTTTATTTATTCGCTACCATGGACGCAGGTTTTTCAAGCAATAGCAAGCTACCCTTACGACTCACACGAATAATGCTTATCAAACTAATTCACTTATTAGCTTGGTGTTATTTTAAACATGTGACGTGGTATCCACTCTTAGATATGTAATCGAAAACCTTATTTCCTCATTCGCTGATCACAGTACCCTAAAGACATATACCAAGGAATGTCGAGCTATACAGGGGAAGGCTGGGGGTCAACAATACGATGTTATTGAGGACTTCATGGTGGCATACTTCAGAAGACTGGATGTCCCTGTCGTAAATAATTTAAATCAGCTACTATTATTGTGCTTTATCATTGTTCACTGCATGAAGGTTTTTCACCTTTCATTCGGAGCAATAGTAATGTAAGTAATGTATCGGTATTGAATGACTGAACAAGTGCATTCAAAGTGTTTACAATATTTTGCTTGTTTTCAGGTAAACTTCCACTATACATTGATCATAATTATTATTTTTTTTTAGCATCGTGTTTTCTTATAAACCCAGTAAATTTATTTTATTTTATAATGGAATGTTCTAACAAATTCAGCTTTGATGTGAAGCCTGAATAATGCAATTTGGTGTTTTCTTATGCAAAGAAAAAACAAAAACAAAAAACAACATAAAATGACTTAAAACTCAAACAACAACAAGATTTGGACTTCCGTGGTCTTCAAAATAACACTAAATTCCTATTCATTCAAAATTCCAGAAATTTGGATTTGTTTATTATTAATTTTTTTTTTATAACTTGTTTGTAATCTAAGGAAATAAAATTTTTCTTCATTACAAAAATACTCCAAGCTCAGTCTCTACTTGCTCCATGTAGATATCTGTACAAGACGTGCACATGATCCTTGATCAATAGTCTGAATTATATATATATATATACACATAAAATATAAAAAATTATACTCTACTACTCTAATAATATTTTTTTGTTTTCTGCAGGTATGTTGGCGTTTGGCTGAAAAAAATAAGAGTTTCTAAGCAATTTTACGGAAGACATTTTGTATTGAAGGTCACTTCAGTTCAAAAGGTAATAATTAATATTAGAATAAAAAGGTGGTCTATAATATACATAGTTTTTGGCACTGCGGTATTAGAATCCCCATTCCTGACCTCCGAACAGAGTGTTACCAAACGGCTCTTTTGGTTTTTCGAGCCAGAAAACTCAAGGTGATCTGATTTATCTTCAAGCTTGCAAAGTGTTGTTTGTCCTTTGAATATTAGTGTATCTTTGTAAAATAATAATATAGAACATTTCATATAAATATCTTTAATAATTTTAAGTAGTTCTGAATGTTTAACTACTAATATCTGTCCGTTATTTATTGGCTGCGATTAAATCACTTTTCTATGTTGTGAAATAGTAATAAATAGTAATTAATTTTAGAATGAATGAATTTTAAATGACTCAGATTGGAGTAGCAAGTGGACAGATAATATTTTCTTTAAAATATGATAAAAATAAAGTTGAGAAACAAAAGAAAAAAAATAGTAAAGTTTTATAAATTAAAATAACCAGAGTGGAGTAAAACTTAATATTCCAAAAAAAGTTTTTATATTACCCATAATGCAAGGACCGATTTTTGTATTACCTAAGTCGTAACCCTTGTTAATTCAATATATATTTATTACAAATATTTAAAGTTATATATTTGGGCAAAGGCAAACACGTCCTAGTTTTCATACTCTAGGTGATGATTACTCGGCTCACAGGTAAATGAGCCTATTCTCTGGAAGGATGATAAAGAGCATTTCGTCACGATCGATCAGATATCTGGAATGGGAGATTCGATTCCCTTGTTGGACTAACCAAGTGCTGCTGGCTTTTTGTTGAAATAATGACTTCTAATAGGAAGGATATGTTAGGTGACAGAAATTTAAGAGTGAATTAAAGTTATAATTAGTAGCTGTGATTAATGTTTCAAGAGGAGTACTCAATTTCGGACGTAATATGCGCAAATTATTCACTTTATACCTATTTTTACTTAGATGAAAGCTTTGTCGTCCATAAAGTCAGGTAACAGATAGAGTTTACTCATATTATCCTACAGTAGGTACAGATTCTGTGTAGTTTCTGAGCATACACCGTGCCCGCATTCTGAGCATAAACTTCTACTTCCTCGAGCATACTATGCTTTTTCTTTTTGTCTTCTTTTTCTTTCAGCAGTGCTTCTGTAATTAAGCAACTAAACTTCGAGATTCAATTCTGCCAATCACGTTGAAATGAAGCGTAAAACGAAAAATCTGATAGACTTTAGAGCGTCCTACAGATCTTCAGTTAAAATTTTTTGATTTCCATATTTATTTTGGGTAGATAGCTGTTTAGATAATAATTAGAAGGGGAGTAGCTTTCTTTCAGGGGCAATATCTCTAAGATAGAAGGAAAACAAGTGTATTATATAATATAAAATTGGTCTCTGACGGGTTTGGTATCTTTAACGGAATTATAAATTCCGATGTTTTTAATTTGTTTTTATTTGGATCATGACTAGCGTATAGAACAAGTTTACTAATGAGTTCCTTCGTTTCGGCCCAAGATCCACTCAGGCCAGAAGATTCATGTAATTTTTCATTATGTCAGAATAAAGTAATCATACATCCTAGCAATGGAGGTCACATTTTTTTTTCCTTTAAAACCAACGGCCTTGAGCATGTTTTATTTGAGCGATGTTATAAATACGCATACGAAAAAATTATCTTCCACCATCAGGATATTGACCAACCAGATTCGTACTTTTACATGCTGACCATATTAGTTGCATCTGTAAAATTCATAAAGATTTACAGTAACATTTTATGTCATTTTATGGTAATGATATGATTATTTCATTTTCTTCGAGGAAGTTTGCAATAAAACTTCAATGGGAGAGGATGCTTCGAGAGCATGAATAACAGGCTCTCGGAATAGTAATAGATTTCCATTTTAAAGTTCTCCGTGTAGGGTGCAGTAAAATCGATATCTAATCGATGGGCAATGTACCCAAAGAAAGGTTCAATCCTTAAAAAAGGAGTCAGGACTTAAAGGAGTCATGGAAATGTGAACTCAGGGACAGGACGTCCTCTCTCATCTTCATGATAGCCCTGAAGATGGCTTACAATGTAACGAAACGTTGGCAGATAATCCTTTATTAAAAATACATTTTTTAAATTTGTGTTTTTTGGATCTACCTTGACCGAACCCCAACTAAAATCATCTCAGTTCAATCCTTATGTTTTGAGAAAGATGTCCGGGTGCCACCGCCAGTTTCGGCGCGGTCCTTCTTTCTGGCCTCTGTTCTCCCCTTCGCGACTTACGAACTATATTTCTCACATCTCACCCGCATTCAAGCAATAATGACCCTAGTGGTTAATTCGCCAGGGAAAAAAAAAGACAACTTTGAAACCTAAATATATTGATCAGCATAGATCGTGAAAATAATGATAAAAAAAAAAAAAATCCTTATGTTTATGAGGTGTGCAGTACATATATTTTACGTAACTTTTCGGAGATGTACTTCCCTCGTTGTTTACAAATGATCTGTTTCTTTTCAGGGGCATCTTGAATGTTTCATTTATAATTATTAATTTTATTTGTGTTTTTTAATGCTAAGTCAATTTAAATCAATTAATGCAATGGAATAGAATACAAAATCTAACTGTCTGGTTCGTGCCCTGGCTGGGACAGTTCGATTTTTCATTCTATTCCCTTGCAATAATTGACTTAAATGTTTCAGTTATTTGGTAACTATTTCTGTAATTGCATGCTGTAGTTGAAATTGGGCTCAGGGAAATAAGAAGAATAGAAATGATATCTATAATCAAGCATCTTAAAATGAAATAAAAATAATAGGTCATTAAATGAGTGAAAGATAGTACCAGAGATTTTTGAATGAAGTATGTAGTAGATATGAAGTGGGTTGTACCTGTTGTGTTGAATTGCGAATATACATAATGGATGGATCGTGAGAACCATACTGGTACAGCATCTCAACATACTCTTCACTGGCAGTACGCTCCTCAAGTTTTGTGACTAGCAGAAGTAGATGATAATAAAATTGCTGGGGCTGTTATGCTGGTATTGTATGTGTATGTTTTTGTTACCGTATAGTCATTTAAAGCCCCATGTACATGATTTACAATGAAAGACGAAATATAGTCATAACAATATTATCTGAATCCAAATAATTTCCCAATTTTTCAAGGTTTATTTTGTCTAATATATAGAAGCAGAGCTTGACAAATTCTCTCTAGGAATCCTGAAACGTTCTTCTAACCGCAACAAATTAGTTAGGCATGTTTAGTACTTGTCTCCCTTTTAGCTCTGGCGCCCTCGTATCATACCTTCATATTCAGTAGCAATTCAGGACCGACATAAGCCTGAAGAAGTAAGGAAAAGTTGATCTCCCTAATTTTTAGAAAGTTCCCAAGACGCATGCTTTGATTGTTTGTCCGGAGGTATATCATTACGAAACGAAACTTTCCAAATAGCGAACGTCCATTCTACCCGCCTCTACGCAAGGCAGTAATGGAATGGACCGTGGGCGAAGGAAACGCCTTACGATATATGGCGTCCCCCCATAGTCAACAGCAGACGCTGAACAAACAGAAGCCGAGAGGTTTCTTTATCTTTCTAATCTGCAGAATCTTCTACAAGTGTTTCCGTTCCACGCATTCTTCGACAGTTTGTCCAGTGGTATTGTCCATTGCGGACAACTTTCCTTCCTTGCGTCAAATGGACATTCTCTGTTTCCTCAGACATAATGTGCTGACAATAACTAATTATTTAGAGTGTGTCTTAGTAGTTAGGAGAGTTAGTAGTAAGGTCTTAATAGATCTTTTCACACCTTAGCGGCTTCATTCTTTATATTTGTTCACTATTATATATTAATATTTAGTAGCATCATATCAGAAAACAAACTGACGCTCTACAAGACATTACTACGACCAATCTGAACATACGGTGTAGAAATTTGGGGTACCGCCAAGCCTTCCAACATCCAGTCCTTTCAATCCAAAACCCTGAAAATAATCGCAAATGCTCCCTTTTACGTACCCAATTCCTCCCTTTACCACGATTTTAATATCCCTTTTGTTCAGGATCTAATTTCTTTCCGCTTCAGCCTTATCCACAGTAAACTGCCATTCCATCCTAATCCACTAGCACAGACCACGTCTTCCAACTCCTACCCCTACAACCCTTCCCGTCGACTCAAACGAAGATAGGCCCCGTGACCTGGACCTAGTCTGTAAATATTTTTAGAGTTTTGTTATTGGTCACCTACTCTCCTCATGTGATTGTCGTGCAATGACATTTTTACTACTCAATTGTAATCAAATAACACAATGTTTTTATTTTTAGTATAATGTGATAAATAAATAAAGGTTAAAAAAAAGTAGCATAATATAAAACAGTGTGTACATTTTTCATTATATAAACAAAAATAAGTTCGTAAATTGGAAGAAATGACTTTACCCTATATTTTGTTTTAATTTAACTTTAATCTACTATAACGCATTAACAATGCATTTTTTAAATTAATTTTATTTTTTCCGTATTATTTTTTTTTCTAACTTTGAACACACACACACTCACATGCATACATAACTTTGAATAGTTGAATAAAGGTTTTCATATCACAGGGTCAGTGACACTTATCACAGAGGTCGAGGAAAATGTCTTCAGCTTGTAGTCTGTATAGAGGGTACATGTTCCTTCAATCACTGTCGTATTTAGTGACATTTATCATAAGCAGAGAAACTCCGACGCTCAATAAAGAACATAGCCTTTTATTGAACGTTATAAAGAGCCATGCGATATTTCATTAGGAAAACTAACTAATTTCTAAATATTTTATTTAGGTTGTGGTTTTTTATCCCACGCAAATTATAAACAATTCATGAGAGGGAACAGAATAATAATTCTAAATATTTATAATTTATAATAATAAATAAATATTTATTTTTAAATAAAGTAAATGACGAGAGCCGACAAAATGTATGACAATGTCAGCTACTTCGAGTTTAAGACGAAGTTCTCGTCTTTCTCGTAAGTTAGGCTCTCGCTAGTGAAGAGGGAATTGAGTGAGATATCTAGCTGGTCCTTGTGGTGTAACGGTCAGCATACCAGGCCCGGATAGCAGGAGATCCAGGTTCGATTCCTGGCGAGGACAGATAGATTTTTTTATTCTGTTCCCTCTCATGAATTGTTTACTAACTAATTTCGTCTTAAAAGCCGTAAAATTAAAATTTATGATGCTGGTAAACTCCCACTTCTAATCGTTCAATTTCACTGTAAAACATTTTAAAAAAAATTGCTTTATTACTAAACTAAACTCTGCTGAGTTTCATTGGACTAAAGTAAATATTAAGGCTACTATCTCGTAAAAACATTTTTTCTCGTACTTGAAATTTCAAGAAATCCCCTACTCATATATGTCTGATTTCGCACTGTAACTAACGTAGTCTTTCAAATTACTTATAAAAACGTTATGCCATTAAGAAAAACAACTAATTGTAGCTTATAAGCCGTAAAGTTGAAAATTTACGGTTTGTCGGTCGCCTCCACTGGGTATTTAGTTATTTATAGTTTGGATTTAATGAGTTTAGTTCTTCTGTAATTGAAATAATACCACCCTGTCGGCGTTAAAAATATATAAATTAATGAATACATTTTTATTGACAAATCAAATGATAGCTACATAACTCGTATACTTTCACCAGTTAGCTTCAGCAATTTTTATTTTTATTTGAGTGAATTTCGCCATATTTACGATTTGCTTCGTAAAAGAGTCCAAATATGTAAGTGTATTAATATATTTAAGATGTTACTAAAAGCTGATTGATTAAATTATGATTTTATTAATTATTAATGTAAATCTTGAGTCAACTTAGTCCATTTCTCCTTTGCTGCCGCAAGTCGTTAACCAGCCTAACAAATTTATTGAATTTCATTTAATCGATATTCAGATTTGTTGGAAAGTTTTGATTCTTCTTTTGTTATGAATACTTTTAATGAAAGCAATAAATAAAATAAAATTTGTAAGTGTATAAAAAATGTAATGCACTTTGAATATTTAGTCTGCAGAGCTTTGCTAATGGCTGGTTTTTCAAAGCAGAGCAGATTTCCTTCTCGAAAATAGCATAGTCCCGTTACTTTGGGTGGGGAGTCTAGCTCTCTCTTTTATTTCCCACCAGGTCATTCGTATTTTCTATCTATTGAATGTATGGAATGTAAGGGCGGCGGTCTTTTCATCTCGTCGTGTATACGAACGTCTGGTGACGGCCTATATTCTCTCTCGTGATTTGACGGGACTCCCTCGTCAGGGGGGGTCCACTATGTATGTCCCATATCTGCCACGAGTATTCTCCCACAGATCGTTTGGAATGTCTTTCAAATGTGTTTATTTATGTTTGTTCGATAAATATCAATTTTTATAATTTAAATTTCATAAGTATTAAACCAAAACTGTAATTTGCACTAGTCACCAAAAAGGTTTTCTTTATTTGTATTCATCTTTGAGAAAGTATTACTGTCCTTCGCCTGCTCAAGTAGCTATAACTTCGGCTTCCATAGATAAATTTTCATTTAAAAACAGTAAAATAGATAGGAAATATCAACAAAATAAGCTATTTGTGCATACGAGAGAAAAACTTCTTAAGTTACAATACTAATATGTTGTGATATAAGGTTCAATTTAATTGTAGTAGAGTGAGGTACTTCAGGGAAGGCCATAAGCCATTAACTTTTTTTTTTTTTTTTTTGTAAAAAAGGTTAGCCTCCATTTCAACCACTTGGGGTCATGGAGGGAGGGACGATCTATAAATAGCCATCCCAATCTAAACATCCATGGTTCAGGACAACTTTTTATTTCTTGATAAACACTTGTACAGGACGAGATTTGAACCCGCAGCGTGTTCTGAACGGATCCCACGCTATTCTGGCGCCTCCATCTAATTTTTAAAGTTTTTTTTTAACTTTTATTTATTTATTAAATTCTGTTAAATTAAAACATTTTGTAATTTCATCACCACANTCCAAAATTGCATCAGCATTCTGTGCCTCCTAAAAATATAATTAATCAATAAAATTAAACATTGTCGACTTTGAATATTCAACTATTATTCATTTATAAGGTATTATACAAGTGTGGTTCATCACTTACGCATCTACTATGAAATTATACTTAATTGCCTCTTATTTTATGTGAGACGTATTCAAAATTTATCATTTATCAATTCAACATTTTAATATAGCGGCCACAACTAATATAATGTCACCTAGTAAAATTATTTTTACCAAAGTTGTCTAATATTTATTAAGTTTGATATTTACTGAACTTGAACTGATTTAAAACATAGTTTAAATAAATGTTGGTGATAAACCCTCCCCTCTTAATACACATATTAGAAACATAACTTTTGCTTAATTACACCGAACAACAAAGTTTTTCTTTCGGGGTTGAAATTAGCTGATTTAAATGTATTTCCACGTGTTAAAACCGAAAATGACCATAAAAATCATATATTAGCTCTTGTTTTCAAGACATAGTATCATTCTATTTTATATATATTGAGTTTTAAACAAATGAAATATTTCATCACCAACAGTTGGCACACATGTTTGTTTACATAACACCCCTCTCATTAGCTGTTCATAAGTAGTAAACATAACCTTTGCGAGTTTTTCAATTGTACGCACGTGGTTGCTATTGAAATTATCAAAATTTATCATTTATCAATTCAACATTTTCAGTGAAAATTGATTCCCATGCATTAGTATGGCACCAAGCTTTAATATTATTACTAACAAAAAATATCCTGCATTAATGTTACAAGTAAAATATCTCATTATTTTCCTCAGAAGCTGTTTATAAAGTTTGTGTATACCATCCCCCCGATTAGGGGCTCATTTAAGTGATAATCCATATTATCTTGATAAATACATTTGTGATTGATCTGTTATAGATACGCTATGTTTATTTTCCAAACATCATTTCCCTCTCAGAACGTAATTATGACTCAGATAACCTCCAAGTAATTATATATAACGGGCTAAGTGATGGACATTTTTTTTTTTTTTTTTTTTTTAATCTTCGGACGTACAAAACGAAAAAGAAAAATGAGTAAACAAAGTACAACTAACTAATGGCTTTAGTGACGTGACCATGAGGTCATTACTCATTATAGGGCGGACGGTAATATCCCAGCTTCATTACTCAAGTACGAGGCGTAATGGCCTGGTCTCAGAGAACGAAAAGAAATAATGAATGGACATAGTAATATCCTTATATAATTCAGTAGTGGAGATTACCTCATCTTACATATTAAGTTTCAGTGTGGTACTACTCCGAGGCATTGGCTGGGATTTGGAAAGGTTCAGCTTGTTATCTTTATATTTACCTGTCTGCCAAGGGTAATACATGTTTCCTCTCCCATGATTGGTTGAGGTGCGCTACAGAAACCGCTATGGAGTTGTGAGAATGTTATCTTATCAAATTATATGTCCATAAGAGGTAGCATGCTGTGTCCGAAAGCGGTAGAGAAGTCATTCATTATGGGAAAATAAGTTATATATTATAGATCCAATGAATTCGCCCATTTGAAAAATCATATGACAATAATCACTCGGAGGGGAGTATTGTTTTATTTTTTTATATTAAAGCAATTATTCATTTAGGCCCTTTAGCGCCATCAATGCTTATAAACGTGTGCTTTGATTTTAATAGTGCTTCCACTAGATCGCGCGGCAATGCACTTCCATATTCATTTTCCCACCATTTAAATTCTCACTCTACTGCCTGATTCCGTGGTTAACAGACCTCTGCTAAAGAGCCCTCTACGCTAAAGCGACCTACTACTATTTCATTTAAAATGGAGAGTTCTTGACTGTACAGATTATTTTAGTAGATGTTTTTTTGTCGGGGTTCAGTCTAGGTTGATAAACATTCTTTAAATTGTATTTTTTGGATCAACCTTGACCGAACCCCAACCAAAAAACATCTACTTCTTTTATTTTTAATTTTATTGTCTCTGCTGGTTTAAACTATCGAAATTATCCAGATATCAGTAGTCAAATTTTGCTCCTCCAGCAATTAATTGATCTATCTGCTTTGTCACATTGTAGTAGACAAACAAGGAATTAACTTACTTACATATAATGGTTTGAAATTTATTCAGTTTTATCTTTAGAAAAATAATCTAGTCAATTTAAGTATCTAAGACACATTCGAAATTTATCATTAAATTAAATATTTGCTATCCAAATTTATTCACATTCATTAGTATGGCGCCAAGCTTCAATATTACTAGTGATGTATAATATCCTGCAATAATGACATAATTAAAACATTACCTGTTTTTCCTTTGACAGTAGCGGTTGAAAATCGAATAGAACGTATTTTTATATAATATTTTTCATAGATTCTCTGAAAACTTAACAGCTATTATCTTAAATTACTTGCACATGGAATCATAACATTCCAGTCTTGCTGAAAAATTTTAACGTAACCCTTGGCATTGGAGATTTCATTTGATGGTATCACAATAAGTGACCTGTATGTACAGGAAAATCTCACCCCAGTTCGACTGCATTACAAGTAAATCTGTCACTATCAACACCATCATAATTAAAATTTCACTAAACACCCCCTAAAAATTTTTTAAAAATATTAAAACCAAACTTTTTTTGTATATTAAACTTTTATTTATTTATTACATTCTGTTAAATTAAAACATTTTGTAATTTAATCACCACACTGAATTAGAAAAAAAAAATGACATTAAATATCAAGCACATGAGGAGAGAAGGTGATCAATGACACCACTCTCAATAGATTATATAGAATATTTATTTCAAGAATTTTAAAAGTACGTTAGAATTGGGATAGGACATGTAATTTATGAATTATACATCATTATCAGTAATACAACACTATTTACTAAACGTTTAAAGCCCACAAACGTGTAAAAATATATTCATTTGAATAAAAAACTATAATATACAATGTACACAGTATCGCTTATATAATGTAACTTTGCACAAATTTGTTCTTTATGGACGTTCTATGAATTCTGAATTCGAACTGCGAACAAGTGGAAGGATTCTAACGACGAAGTCGTCTGAATGTTGTCCTGCTTTGATCAGCCGAAAAGGAGCTTCATTCCAACAACAGGAGGGGTTTCAGTCCTCCCACATCCAAAAGTGGGATCCAAAGAAGAGCTTTAAGGACTTCATGGGTTCAAACTCCAGCCTCACCCACCATTTAGTCCAGACCTCGCACCATCAAATTAATACTTGTTTTGATCCGTAGCCCATTCTCTTCAGGGGGAAAAGTTTGATAACTTTGTGGAAGTTGAAATGGCTGCCCAAAAGTTTTAAGACAGCCATCACAAGGAATGGTATCAGCATGGGGTCAAGTAACTGCCTAGCAGATTTACAATGACGATTTACGATAGATAACTATTTTGTGTATTACTTGTATTTTATATCAAAGATACAATAATTCAAATATTTGGTTGAAAAACGTTAATTGTTTTTTTGTACAACCCTCCCCCCCCCCCCCAAATAGTTACATTAATTTGAGGAACATTTCAGAGAGGTTTAAAAACCTTGAGTATTTTTTAAAAATGAGTAGCAGTTGGAATTACTATTCTAGTAATTTCCCAGGATAAAACAGCACCTTGGTTTTCTTGGAGGTTTTTCCTAAGATTTCCCCATTCACCCCGTAGATGATTGGTGCAGCCTTGTTGGACCAAGGCTTCAGCAAACTGTTTCTTAATTTGCTCTACTGAAGTTGTACTCACTTCCGTAAGTCACAGATGGCAATTCTAATAGGTTGGGTGGAGTTCACATAATTTTCTCTAGCCCTTTTTTTTTTTTTTTTTTTCTGTGTTAGCCTCCCTTACAACCACTAAGGGTCATTGGAGGGAGGGGCTATCTACAGGTTGCCACCCTATTTTAAACACCCATGGCTCAGGACAACCTTCTATATTATAAATAAAAGATTGACCTNTATTTCACGTTCAATCACATCTCCATGATTAGGTATTAAGAAATACAGGACTAAATAAAATTTTAAAAAAAAGGAGAAAAACTAAATTAAAATTAAGATAAGGTGTATGTTTAGGCTTAGGATTATGTCTTGTAATAAACGTGTCTTGAGAATGAGTAACGAGAATGCAAATTTTATGTAAGGTGAGAGATAGTTGAGAGGGAGGCAGTAGGGAGGGGAAGAATTCTTTAAAGGCAGGGGTTTTATGTGGAGGAATTGAATGTGGGCGAAGAATTGGAATATGTCGGAGGGTGGGTGTTCTGCCATTGACTACATTGCTTAGGGAAGGATCTAATAAATATCCACACTGAAAGGAAGAATATAGTCATCGCTTCTCGGAGAGTTTATCGTAAAGATGGAATGTCTCCGAAGATATGAGTAACGAAACAGTTCAACAGTTCGAGACCATTTGCCTAAGAGTTTATGGATACACATTGAATGAATGCAAAGGATTAAAAAAAAAGGATAATAGGTGCTTCATTTTCAGTTTTAAAAAAAATTATAGTCGATTCTCAAGATAGATAAGAATTTTCGAAAGCATTTATCACTTGAACCATAGATAGGATTATAATATGGGCAGCATGTAATTCGTCTTTACATAATGCCTTCTGGCATAATGCATACAGTTTTTCTTCAGTTTTGAGCATGAGAGATTATTGATTTGAAGAAGTAACACCCTACTGTATTTAGAGTTCTAGTCGAAAAAAAAAACGCTTTAAACAGTTTGAAGGAGGCACAATATGATTATTTCCTATAACGATTCTTTATCTACTACTAGCAGAAAGAGTTAGAACTTTTACTTCTAGATACCTTTTCTTTAACTTTCAAATAATGTAAACTGGTGGAAAGGCGAAGTGCGGTTGAGCCGTACAGATTTCTTCTTTATTTGCCGAGAATAATTAGTATGAAGTATCCATGCATAGGCAGTCAAAAGTATGTAAATGTTTTTTCTGGCTAAAGGCCCTTCGAATCGATTTCATGTTCTTGTCTGTAGCTGACCGAGATCGACAGCATAGGTCGGGCGACACAGAAGCAGGCCTCAGCTAGGCAGACAGGGCCGGGTGGCAGGCGCTGTGTCACAACTCTCGTGTTCTTGACGGGAGCCGAACCTGATAACTTTCACTGCTAGACCACCGCCTTAACCATCGGAGGAAACATTTGCTTCATTCCATCGGGAATCGTACGTGCAACCGCACTGGACAAAATATTAATCACGTAAGTATTGTTTCCTCCGTAAGAATAATCCTTACCGTTTGATAGAAAAATTACGATATTTAAGTGACTGGATGATGACGGGCAACGAATACTATACACATATTTATTACATATGTATATACGTATACTATATACATATATATTATGTTTTTTTATTTTTTTTATTTGCATGTTAGCTTTCCATTCAACCACTTAGGGTCATGGAGGAAGGGGCTATCTACAGGTTGCCACCCCATTTTAAACACCCATGGCTCAGGACAAGCTTCTATATTATAAATATAAGATTGACCTGGGCGGGATTTGAACCCGCGGCGTCAGGATTGTGAGACCCGTACGGATCCCCTGAGCTAGCCTGGCGCCCCATTTATTATGTTTATTTCTGAAAATCTCGGATGCCCCAATAATTAGTAATGAAGTAGGACTGATATTAGTGTTTGAACTCGAAGTTAAGTGAGATTGTTTGTTATGATTAATTTGAGTTTTAGTATCATATGAGCTATTAAACCACATGAGCCATACGATTAGGGAATTTGAGTCCTCACGTTAAGCTCTATAATACTCAAGTTAGAGCGATTAAAACAAAGACATGTTTCACTATATTCCAGAAAATAATTTTAATGCCTGAAATCCTGAACTGTTGAATTGTTAACTATTATCAACGTTCTCTTTAAAACTAATTCCATTTTACTTAAGAAACATTTGGTCTATTGACTATATGTAAGCTCTTCTCCTCCATTCATCATTCATTTTTTTCTCATACTCTTTCTTGTTCTCTATTTACATTTTACTTTTAGGGTAAGAATGAATCTCGTTTGCGACCCTTGTTTCACTAAATTATCTGCTCTCAAGTTACCCTCGATTCTTGTATGCCATCTTAACCATATTTACCTCATTCCCATATTTTACCCATTCCTTCTATTTTAGTACACCCTATCACTAGTACCTTGATTGTCTCATTGGTTTATCTTGCTTTCAACTATCTAATACAAGTCTTTCCTCTGCCACACATCACAATCTTGCCGAAACACATCTGATCAGAAGATAGTCGTCTCGCATTCTTCCGATGCTACTCTTTCTTCGAACTTTAATTTCAGTATCTACATGTACGCTACTGTACTTTCTATCTCCTATATATTCTATATATTTTTTTCTATAGACTTACACCACCGCGAACCATGATAATATTTTGCATTGAAAGCTCTCCCGGATATTGCAGAAAGTAATATAGCGGCCACAACTAATATAATGTCACCTAGTAAAATTATTTTTACCAAAGTTGTCTAATATTTATTAAGCTTGATATTTACTGAACTTGAACTGATTTAAAACATAATTTAAATAAATGTTGGTGATAAACCCTCCCCTCTTAATACACATATTAGAAACATAACTTTTGCTTAATTATTGATGCCTGTTCACTACGCACGTTTTACAAGGTGAGCTGTAAGTTTTACGGTTTTAGCTAATAAATATCACATAACTTAAAAGATACATTTAAACACTCACTGTCTGTGTAATAAATCTCCGCTAATTACAAGATCTGCATGGCCTGCTAACGGTATTTTTACAATCAACTAGTACTGGTCAAAGCCCTTGTGCTCTTCGCAATTGTATTTCTTCTGGAGTCTCCAGCTCCAGACTTATTGTTATTCAACACTTGGAGAAGGAAGTATCCTTCCTTTCTTGAGCACACTTCCTTTCAACTTCATGCATAACAACTAAGTTTTATCACAAGTCAAGAGTTCCGGATAAACTTTTCTTTTTTTATTTATCTCTGAACAGAATTTTTAATGTAGAAGCAGTATGAATAGACTGCAATACCTGGGCGAAATGAAATAATCAAACTTTTTTTCTCAATATTTTTTTTACTATTATTGCGATCAGCTTGAAAATCCAAAATTATATCTGCCCTTTAAAATTTTGATGACGTTTAATTCGCATTATATCCTAAAATTGAATTTAAGAATGCCTGTCGGCCGTACCCATTACGCCGTGAATGGTAAAAGGCCGGACCTGATGAATTCAACTGGGTCTAAATGCACTTACAGCATGACATAAACCCTGAATCACTAGTGTTTGAATCATTTAGAAGAGCACTTTGAGCTTTATATTTTTTTTTGGACTCTTAATATTCATAGTTCTTCAACGGTTACCCTTTACCCAGATGGTTTTGTTTGAGAAGGGGAGGTTCTAAGCAAAATTAATTGATATTTTATTTAGGGTCTTGTTTAGATTAGGCCCGCCAGTTATTTTATATTGACATTTTATACAGAAATAAAATCACATGTTTAAATATTATTTAATTTAGTATTGTTTGTGTAATTGCGGTTATAAAAGTATTACAAAATGAATGTTTTTGATGTTCTCATACCTTATATTCTCCGCCTTCATTGGTTTCTGTACATTATCTCCCGTTGGCGTTATACAAAATACCTAAAGTAGACAGGTAAAATATTAAATTATACATATTTCATTCTTTACCTAGCATCCCCAATAAGTCTGTTTGTCGGTTTCCATGTTAAGACGTGCATGCCTCCACGCTCTCAGCATTGCCAGCTTACCCTAGGGGATCCGTTTGGGTCATAAGGATAGCAACCAGGATGGTGCTGCGGGTTCGAGTCCCGCCCTTAACCTTCTTAACGTTTTATCGAGAAATAATAATAGTTTGCCCAGAGCTATTGGTGTTTTAAACAGGGCAGCTAGCTGCGGATAGCCCCTCCGTCCATGACCTTAAGTAACTAAAAATAAGATTTAAAAAAATAAAGAAATAGATTTACGCCCCCTAATGCACTGGCGTTGTTCCCAGTTCTATCAGGTATACCGCAGTAATTGCTGAATTTTGCTTCGTTTCACATTCTTTGTACTGTATCATAAAAAATTTTGATGATTGAACAAGGTCTAGTTCTAGTTTATTGACAATGAAACTTCGCTTCAATTTATTTTTAACTGAAGAGGACGATGTTGGTGATCGAAGATGTCAAGATCAAAAGAAGGAGCCTAGTCACTTATAGCTACTCAACAATATGATTGGGGTTAGTTCAACTTATGAATAATAATGAATAACATAGCCTTGCATTGTGGAATGAAACGAAGGCCCTATGAATCTCTCTTCGTCTGTAAGTAGTAAAGGTCGGTCTTACAATATTCTCTGTGCCTCGAGATATTGGATATTTTCAGTTCCATGTTTTTTTATTTTATATCAACAATTTTTTGAGCAATGTGTTTATCTTACGCATTGCCTAAGGAACCATGTTTATCTTACCATGCCTGGACGAATGCAGTACTGGTAAAATTATTGTATTTCATACTTTACCTAAAATGTTTAGGGAATATGTATAATATAATGCCTAGGTATTCTATAGATCCATAGAATACATGTATTTTAAACCTTACTTGTTACATGCATATCGATATAGGGATAATGGTAAATGGGGTTGTCACTAGAAAGGGGTAGCTCTTGCGGCTTGTCGCACATCCTTGAGCTGCTGGCAGCTTTCGTAGTCAGCCTTCACCTGCGGCTTTGTCTCCTTTAGGGGAGAGTGGTTCGGCGCGAAGGAAACTGTACGCTTCTCTTATCGCTTCCTATTTTCCAGATAACTGAGATAGCAAAACGAGATACTCTTGATTGAGATCGAGAGGAGGTTAGCTAATACCTGGGGAAGGATGATTCAGAGCGTTAGGTTCCTTTGAGTAAAGCCCACTTACTCCCATCCTCACTCTCAAGTTTTGGCTTCGATAGTAGAAAGAATCATTTACATTCCAGTATAATATAATAAGAACATCATAGTAGCAAAAATAACACTAATATATTTATATATTGTAAGCTCTTCTCCTCCATTC
>KZ807086.1:141528-152879 GCA_000696205.2 Oncopeltus fasciatus
ACATACACAGTACTTTCGGAACGTATATTTTTGGAAATAAGAATGTTACAGGTCCTAGATAGGATTCTATTATTAATATTTATTTTATGAATCTTAAATGACCTCTCATTTAGCTGCTGTTTTGTTTAAAAGTGACGAAAGTTCTACATATGTAAAAGGCAAGGAAGAGAGGGGTTGACGCGAATGACCTTCTTACGTGTTTTGCACTTTACGTGGATTTCTTCATCTGGAGTCGAGTGGTTGTCATCGAAAGAGAGAGAATCTCGTTGGACGGAATGCGAACGACATTCAGGCGGAGGGCCCAAGGTGATCGGAGACTGGAGTAGAACTTCTCCAAGGACGTGAGAATACATTCCATTCATTTACTAGCTCAATGTACTTCGGTTTTTTTGTTGTTTTTTTTTTGGATATTTTTTTCATTACTCTGTTTCATCGCTACACAATCGTTCCATGGTAGAATTATTAGGGGCATTCTCGAATTTGTGAGGGTTTTTATCAATACAAAATCCAATTAAGCGTCAAAACACGCTTACACTTTTGGAAATCGAGTGAGATTTTAATCAACTTCCACTGAATGCAATAGCCAACTGCATACATCAATCTTTCCTAAAAAAAATATTTTTAGTTATAACACATAATGTGCAGAAATATACAATCACATTCTATAAAATGTACGCTTTCTATAAAGTGCACACAGTAACAGCATAATGTTGGGTATAAATTCAAGAAATCTGGAGAATTTTATGCTTTAATATTTATTATTATTAGAATTCACCAAATTCTGTAGTGACGTTCATATCATCATTATACTCAAATATTTATATACCCCACTAACCTCTCAAGAAATGCGAAGTGCCTCTGAGCTTCTTCGTAGTGATGGTTATCAACCATGATAGACGGACTATCAAACGTTAACAACTCATAATTTGTCCCATTCAAGAAATTTTAGCTATTTTTTTGTTTACTTTCAGAAATTTTACTCATCTAAGAGATGGGGCTATTTCTCTGCTCACTCTCAGAGATAGCTAACTATCCAGGATAAGATCTTTCAATCTATCTTATTCGAGTCATAAGACATCTCTTTGGACACTTTCAGAGACAGCTAATCTTCCAGAGCCAGGGACGCTAAATGTAACATCTAATGAAAATGTAGGAACTATTTCTCTACTCACTCTCAGAGATAGCTAACTATCCAGTATAAGAGCTTTCATTCTACCTTATTCGAGTCATGAGACATCTCTTTGGTCACTCTGAGAGACAGCTAATCTTCCAGAGCCAGGGACGCTAAATGTAACATCTCATGAAAATGTAGGAGCTATTTCTCTGCTCATTCTCACAGATAGCTAACTATCCAGTATAAGAGCTTTCAATATACCTTGTTCGAGTGATGAGACATCTCTTTGGTCACTCTGAGAGACAGCTAATCTTCAGGAGCCAGGGACGCTCAATCTAACGTCTCATGAAAATGTAGGAGCTATTTCTCTACTCACTCTCAGAGATAGCTAACTATCCAGTATAANTGCGACATGAAATATCTTTTTTTTTTTTTTTTTTTATAGACATGAAAAAAAATATAAGGTCACATTACAGTTAAAAAAATATTGCTTATAGTAAAATAGGCCAGCCTATAAGTGAGAATAAACTATTAATTCGTCTTAACAAATATCTGAAATACATTATGTGAAACTTTACATATCATGCTTATTATATATTTTACCTTAATTCTTGTGGAGCATAAATGTAATAGCTAATCCTACATTAGGCTTAACAAAGCTCATGCTAGGTCTATTTTAAAAACAGGAAGAACTGCTAAATCCTTAGTTATATTCTTAAATATCTGCTATATGTAGCCTGTGTCTGTGTGTGTTTTAGTGGATTTTATGTTAGAAAAAATCAAAGAAAATTAGTAGTAAATTAATTTTAACCTCTTTACCCGTTAAGTTCGATAAGTGTATCTTTATAAGAGACTTCAACAATGACGGTAAAGGTTTGAAGACATTTTCAAATGCCGTGACACGGTACCCACCTCAATAGCCAGTGCTCCTCGAAGGAAAGCAGCTAAATATGAAGGACAGAGATGGGGATCGGAGTCGGGTTAACGAACGCCCTCCTTTGCGAAGACATAGCGTTAGATGATCGCAGACATGCAGGCGCTCTGTGAACCGTGTCACCTAGAAAGCCAGCCACACTCGAGTTACATAGACCGGTGTCATCTGCCTTACATAAATTCATCGCTGGGAAGAGAAGTGTGCCACAGGGCCAGCCAAAAGTTCCTCGCCGTCCGTGCGGGTTTGGCCTAGGATTCTCTAAAGGGGTAAGAAGGAAAGTGGGTGCCTCACTACAGGGAAATGGTGATAGTATTCCTCGTACGAGTCCCCTTCAATCCTCTTCACATCGACACCAATTGTTGATAAATTCTAATCAGTTCATAGTTATTTATGTTTATCTATAGTAAACGTTTTTTGCATTTTATTAGAATAATCTTATTTCATTTGATTTTTCTCTCTATCCTTCTTCATTACATATATGCGCTTATAGTGTATCTATATATGGATTCATTTAAAAATTTACAGAGAATGTAAATGAATTTAAGAAACGTATTAAATTATACAGTCGTGTGCATGTGCCCGCCAAGGATGCACACTTGTTCGGGTTTAAGTCCCCCCATGGACTGGCTTATATATTTTTTAAAAAATAGGGAAAAAAACCCAGTGGCATGGGTCTTTAGAATAGAATGATTACCTATGTATAAAAACCCTTCTGCATGTCGGTGTTATGTGTATTTGTGTATATATGTATGATGACACATACAGTCATCCTATTGCACCCTACTCTATCCATAAATTTCACTGAAATCCTACCAATTATATCTAATCCCCAACCTTAATCATTAATCCCTATTAACCCTTAATCGCGCAAGGGACTCCACAGTTTCTTTACAAAACGATTGTTAATAGGCATTATAATCTTTATAAATAGCAAAACTATTTCAACAGATAATAACAAAGTAAATATAATTATATATTCAGTATATATAATAGAAGCGTGGAAGCAGTGATAAAGGGTAATTTGTTTGCAAGGAGGGCTGAACTCCCTGGATTATTACTTAATCCAGTTGGATTCGGTTGTTTTTTGGACAAAGCGATTAAACTGTGATTATATGTTTGCCATTCATATTTGATAATTATGTTTTTGTACATTTATATTTTATTAAAATAACAATTGTCTTCTTCTTTGATGGGTGGTTTATCTATAGACTTAAAGATTTTGAGATACTTGCTACAATCGCTAGTTCATACAGAAAGCATTTAGAAATATGTGAGTTTTTGACTCATATTTTTACTCTACAGCGTACTGATTTCTGTTCCTCTCATGCATTAATATTAGCAGTGGTATTTTGTTTTCCTCCAATGCGACCACTTAGAATGCACTTGAGAATCCTTGAGAAAGGACTCATCGAAGTCTCTAAGGAATCATTTCTTGTAATTGGTATTTGATGTAAAGCTACAGACGAGCCACCCATATGTCACTGATAGTTTGTTCGAGTGGTGACACTGGTGTGACTTTTTTTTTTTTTTTTTTTTTTTTTTTTTTTTTTTTTTTTTTTTTTTTTTTTTGACATTTTTTTTTTTTTTTTTTTTTTTTTTTTTTTTTTTTTTTTGGATTTACCTCGACCGAACCCCAACTAAAATCATCTTAGAGTCATTTATTTTTATTATTATTTTAACTATGTATGGCTTCAATCACATTTCTTATTTAAGAGAATGCATTTCCTGTGATAACTGTAGAGCTGGGGATGTGGAACTTTGTAACGGTACGGTTATCAAGAAATTAAAACGGAATTTGGAACCACCCGTCACCATTAGGACGTACTTACATATGATGACAGGTACGCGGCTCTAAGTCTGTCGTGATGGCTATCGAATACCCCCTCGTCATATGGTTCTCCGCTCACGTGCTGGAGGTGCAATGAAATGCCCCGCTAGCCACCTGCCACCCAATGTCGGGAACTTCTTTCTCCAGCTAAATATGGCCCTCATCAGTGGGTCCCGCGAAGCCGTCTTGTACCCCTGCTGGAGGCTGGCTGGAGGAAACAGCAACGAGCCATTTACAAGCGAATGTCAGGATAGTAACAGCTCCTTATAGTCAGGACTTCTTATAGTCAGCTGAATATTAACGGTCTGGCCGAATCTGAGCATGTCATAAGCAATAGAGTAAATCAAACAGAAGGATTCTATATATCTTTCTATATAGATAAAGAACTTTTGACAGTTTTCTTAATTAATACCGCTTTAAAAGCAGCTCCTAATGGACGATATTGATCCTTTGCCACCAAGCAATCCTCATTTCACTAAATAAGTGAGCATATTCACGCGGAAATTCAATATTTATTATCTCATTGCCGTTACAATATGTTTCTGAATGACATATGTAACCCTTCATCACTTGTGCTGATAAGTCATACAGAGGATTAAAGCTAAGCGAATTGTAAGATTACATAGAGCAAAATTCGTTTGAATTCTAGTCAAATATTGAACAGAATAGCCAATGACCTTTTGAAGGTTTTAATTTTAAATTAAAGGATAGTTTACATGTACTTTGCACGGCATCCATTATTTAAGAAATAAAATTATTAATTTTAAGAAAATGGCAGCGGTATTTCAACTAACAATAATATCTATTACTACTAATATCCTAGTAATAAAAACCCTCTTAAATGTAGATACCCTCGACCTCTTTTAAATTGTAACAAGCATTTAAATTTAAAAGCTTTTTTTTATATATCTTAAACCCATCATTTAAAGAGAATTTGACAATTCGCAACACAGTTAATGTTTGTATGTAAGCTTCCCCACTCATTCATGCAGCCTTGCAGAATATATCTTAAATTTTCTACCTCCATACCTCTGAACATTTTAGTTCTCTTTCGTAGAGTATTTAAGCCAAAATCATTCGAAGGATTGACTCGTCCACCATCTTAGTCACATGACCAGCTCTTCGTGGCTTCTGGAAAAACATTGACACGTGTACAAAAGGAGAGTTTGTTGACCGTAGATATTATTCTAAGATGATTTTAGTTGGGGTTCGGTCAAGATAGATCCAAAAAACACAAATTTAAAAAAAGNTCCGACAATTTAAACCTTGCTAGTTGTCCAGTTATACTATATTAGCTCATGATGGGACATTTTTTATCTAAAATGATATAATATTTATTTTGAAGTTTTATTTATTAGTTTATATTGTTATGATTTGTTTTTCTATTTTAACACTTGAAAGATTAACCGATCAGTCGCTATATGCTTAGTGTAAATAATGCCAAGATTATGGAGTAATTTTATAAATGCGCGTTTCTAATTTAGAGTATGTTGTCGAAGCTTCATTTGGAATTATTGTCATTTAACATTACTAATATTATTAGATAGCCGTCCTTTTCTAAACAACTATGGCTCCGAGTACATATGAGTACTATGACTCAGGGTAGTTATCGATAAAGGCCAGTCTACGATCAGGAAATAGAAATGCCTAGTGCTTCTTTGAGTATTTTCAGAACTAGTTGACGATAAATTTTAATGGGTTTGCCTATGCTACATTGGGGGAACTGTTTGTTTGCTGTTGTAAGTTTATTGCTCAGTGATTGGGAGGAAGAAGCAATTATGAAATAATAATGTTTGAAACAAGCCCATGTAAAAAACACGTTTCCTGAATATTCAAGTACTATGACAAGTGCAAATCAGCATTTTCTCCAATATTCGTCAGCTAAAAAACAAATTCCCTTTAAAGAAGAAGGGCGTAATAATCTAAGGGTTGATCGCCCCTAAACCCGATCCTACCTACCCCTTAAAGAATATACGTCAATCCCATCAAAACATATTGCATAAACACCAATATCTTCCTTATAATCATCATTACTATAAAAATGTATAAAATGTGTGTTTCTAAATTTAACAATGTATAAATTATCTTAAGGCATGCTTTTCTCCATCTCTTCCCTCCCGGTTTGTCTATAGCTTTTTGTTTTTTAATTTATTACATGTTTTATGTTGGGGTTCGGTCAAGGTAGATACAAAAAAATACAAATTTAAAAAAATGTGTATTTTTAAAATAATCTGCCAACGTTTCGGCTTACATCGTAAGCCAGCTTCAGGGCTATCATAAAGGTGAGAGGGGACGTCGTGTCACTAAGATCCAATTTTCACGACTGAGCGGATTTACCTTGACCGAACCCCAAAAGAAAACATCTAATAATAATGAACAATTAATGCAAGGGAATAGAATAAAAAATCTAAACTGCCTCAGCCAGGACTCGAACCTGGATAGTAGGAGTCCTGGCTGAGGCCGTTTAGATTTTTTATTCTATTCTCTTGCATTAATTAATGCGTGTTTAAAATTAATTAATTAATGATTAAAATTTAACACCACGACTAAAAAATAATATTTATCTAATAATAATATCTACGGTCCAAAAAAAACTCCTTTTTTTTTATTTTTCTTTCAAAAGGCTATAGTCATGAACTCTTGCTTAAGTTCCGCGATAAAGCATGGGTAATCTTCTTAGGCTGTACTTGTGTGACCGACTCCTTGAAGGTTGATGACCGGCGGACTTATTTCGAGCCCCGAGGGCTTCATTGGCCCTCTCGGGAGGGGGGGGGGGGGGGGATGAAACACTGAAACTGCAGTTGATCATCAGGTCAATCCAAAACTTTAATCTGAAATGCCTTGAGTTGCTAATCAGTTTTTCATTGCCCCTGGCACTCAGCGATCCTGAAGGAGTAGCAGGCTCCTCGTCATGCCTCAGAAGGGAATAACGGATCTCTTATAATGCCTCTTACCTCATATCTCAGCACGGCGTTCCGAAGTGCTCACAACCCCTAAATAACTATTAACAAATCACACATTAATAAATTGCAAATCATGCCAATATTATAAAATCATCAATTTATCAAATTAATTACATTAAAATCCCTAAATACCCTAAATTTTAAAACAAGGAGGCCCACCATACACAAATTTTTTTTTTTTTAAAGGAGAGTTTGTTGACCGTAGATATTATTCTGAGATGATTTTAGTTGGGATTCGGTCAAGGTAGATCCAAAAAACACAAATTTAAAAAATGTATTTTTTTAATGGAGGATTATCTGCCAACGTTTCGGCTTACATTGTAAGCCATCTTCAGGGCTATCATGTAGATGAGAGAGAACGTCCTGTCCCTAAGTTCACATTTCTATGCCACTCAGTCATTATTAAAAAATAAATTTTTTAAATTTGTGTTTTTTGTATCTACCTTGACCGAACCAAAACTAAAATCATCTCAGAACAAATTTTTTTTCATGTTTTTTTTTTTTTGTTCAATCCAGTCTCCTCCCCCTTCCAATAAATCACCAATTTCAGCCACTTTTTCAGCCAGAAAACAATTATGGTCTAGTTGACTTGTTTATAATTTCCCATTATTTATCTGTCGGGCATTCAGTTTCCTCTGACCTGTCTAAACGGTTCAGAAATGCCCTTTCAAGCTTACGCTGACTAACATTTAAGGAGACTGGTAGCATCATGTCGACATCTGCCGTAAATTTGATCAGTTGTTTTACAGGTGTTTCCTCTACTCATCGGGGAAAATATCCCCCCTTTGATGTGTAGATGAAATTTAATTACGTATTCAACTAACGTAATGCTATAAACTATCCTCTATGTTGCGAAGTTATGGGCATTGTACATTTAGGACTATAAAAAATATGAATGGAATATAGTATGTGAAAAAAGTCAACTTAAGATTTAGAAAAAATAAACATATAATAGTATTAAATGAGCTATTGTTATTGATAAGTTTAGCTCAAAGCTTTATATGCTCTTCCCCTACATTGTTCATCCCGCTTAAATTCCTAATTTTAATTCGATTTGATTTCTAAAATTTAATTGAATACTTAATGAATTGGTACCCATTGGGTGAATTTATTTATTTTTTAATATATCAAATTTTGAACAAATTGATTAATTTGGAAGGCCTTTCAAAATGGTGGAAACTATAACTCATATGCACCAAGATAATAGTAACTTAGAAATATTTAATTTGGTTTTGGTATTTTATCCCACGTAAATTTCAAACAATTAATGAGAGGGAATAGAATATAAAAATAAAAATAGTAACTTAGATTTCTGTAGATTAAGCTAGAATTAATCTTATGAACTTTCTTTCACCTGCCATAAATGAGGGATCGTGGTGCTTCTGAATATGCACTGTCTACTAAATTCTGTCATAAGGTTTCAATTTCACCCATGACTGTAAATTAATGAATTATTTCTATATCTCAGGGGCACTGGACTCCTGGAGTCAAAGGTTACCAGTTCTAAAAGTACAGTTCTCACCTAGCTGTTTTCTTTCTGCGCTTCTGTTTTAATGACTCGGATGGATTCCTGATGTACTCATTAGAACTCCCAGCCCAATTGGGTACTATCCGTTATTAAATAGGGAAAATTAGGCTGTCAGTGTGCTAAATTACACATTTTTTAGTTTACAGCAAATCATAAATAAACATACCCTTAACATGTTTTTTCCCCGAGGGCAAATAGAGTGTATATTATTTGAAAGTTATATTCAATTCCATCAAAATTGTTTCTTTAACACTTTCTCAGCAAGAACAGTTAAATATAACTAAATTTTGTGCTATTTATGTTTATTTATTTTTTGAATTGCTGTTTTATATTTCCACTAAACTGGCCGATATATTGCATTCATAAAGGCAATACCACTACTTCCAAAAACAACACTGTAAGACTTGACAGATAACACGAAAACCCGACTAGTTTTTTTAGCAGTTCCTACTTAGTTGATAGACAATTAATGTTGAGAAAATTATTTGCTGACGCAAACTTTAATTATTTAATATTTAAAACATCGAATAATAATATCTACGGTCAAAAAAACTCTCCATTTAATTACTTAATTTTGTATGAATGAAATACGCTTGGCTAACATATTTATATGGCAGCATAATTATACTACAGAAATAATAGGGAAATAAGGGCAGCCCATTTTTGTGTTACGTAAGAAGAAGAGAATTATATCCCTGTTTTTGTAGCTTAATATTCCGGTGGATAACTGGAGCTCATTGTGCGTGGAGAATGGGTCCAAGGTTTGGCCTTTCTCAAAATCAAACAGGTTGAAAGGTCAGCCTGAAGCACTAAACTGAAGCACACTTGCCTCAAAGGCAGCCGCCATATTGATTGTCTTCAGAGTCACACGTGCCGAAACCAGGGAAAATAAAGAGTGTCTTCAAACCTCCCACGGCATTGTGATGTTACCTTCGAGGCCGGCGAACTTCCGCTTAATTATTCAATAGTGTATAGGCAAGGCCAAGGATAATTTCCGCAGACAGTTACGAACAGCTTTAATTAGGCTTGGAAATTATTAAAGTTAATGAAAAATCCATATGTAAATTTGCATTTCCTTTTCCAAATTTCAAAATCAAAACTTAATGTGGCTTAAAATAAAGGATTTCCATGGTCGAATAATTACTTATTTATTATTTATAATAATATGAAAATAAATTCCCATTATCACGAAACAACAGTTATTTTATCCAGTTTCTCATATTATTATCTCTTACTGTGGTCAAATATGAGTGTATGAAATCCACGAAACAGCTGAAAATTAGTAAAGTATTTTATTAAAAAAATTACTTGGCCTTCCACAAAATACCTCTAATTGCATTTAGGATTGGGCAGAGAAAAATATATATTTTCACATTAGTTTACAGAATATATTAAAATAGTTAGACAATGTCACCTCCTTCGAGAATAAGACGATGTATTCGTCTTTCTTGTGGGTTAGGCTCTCGCTAGTATGGTTTGGAATTTAATAAGTTATCTAGCTCGTCCCGGTGGTGTAAAGGAAACATTCCGGCCCGACAAGCAGGAGATCCAGGTTCGAGTCCTGACTGGGACAGATAGATTATTTTATTCTATTCCCTCTCACTAATTGTTTTAGAATATATTAAACATTTTAAAATAAGATTGCCTCTTTATTTTTTTACAATTTTGATATTTCAAAATATTCATTGTCTAAAATTTGGAAAGAAAATTTTCATTCTCTAAAAAATAGTTTTAATGGTCATATTTAATGTTGGGCTACCCGAAAAGTTAAAACTGTGAACATGAAATGAAAAGTATAAATTTAGAGATATATTCATTACTGGCGAAACAACTCAAAATTCTATTATACAATTTACAAGAAACTCAATATGTACTTTAAAAGCAGGTATGTAAATGTCAAAATATTTAAAACTTTGTGAAGTTAATCTATAAACGGGAGATGAGCATCTAAATTTAAACTTTAAATTTAATTACTGCCTATTATTTAAACTAACCCTGAAACCTACATAAAATCCCTAGGAGCACACCAGGAAGCCTCTGGGTCATTAAAAATAGAAGCACAGAAAGAAAGAAGAAAGACCACTTGTGCACTGTAAGCATTGAATCTGAGACTAAGGAGTCCAACATCTAAACCACCAGGGCATTTATAGCTATCTTAAATTCATATTTTTTTATGTTTATCATTTCATTACATTCCTTTTTTTTATCTGTATGCAAGACTTTTTATTTTTTAAATTAATTTGTAATTATCTTGGCATTTGAATTATACTGATTTTTTAAATGTCTTTTGTAAATTTAGATGTAAATGTTAATATGCTGATTAATTTAATTGTTTTTCTTTATAAATTCTAGAGTTAATTTATTTTTAGTTTACGTTTACGTTGGAATTAAATTTATAACAGATCAAAGGAATTGTAACGTTTATAATGTCTATTGTGGAATTAAATAATGATTTATATTCTTCTCATTATCTTCCACATAAATTTAATTTGGCTTATTAAAAATAAATAAAACAAGAATGTTTTATTTACATACGTATGCCTGCTAATTCATTATTATTATGTTTCGTGTTGACGTTTTTTTATACTTTCAATTTTTTTTATAAAACACAACTTTAAAATTTTGTATAAAGTCGTTCTCTATTATATACTTACACTATATTCTTGCTGCTGCTCTTGGAAATTGAACTTTTTAAAATTTAATAGTTTACATAAAATTAAAACATCTTTCATATTTCCATGTTCTAAATTCTTATTATTATGTTTTTTGTTGGGTTCGGTCATGGTAGATTCAAAAAGATACAAATTTTAAAAAAATGTGTATTTGTTCACGTAGGCTTCCACAGTCATCAGATGTATGTAAAGTTTTTTCCGGGTTGGACCGTGTAAAGTTTTTGATGGTTGCCGAGCTTTCGCACATCCTGTGATGGCTTCTTCAGGGCTGAATAGAGAATGAGAGCTGTCTTCCAATCCAGGGGTATTTAT
>KZ807086.1:161062-176935 GCA_000696205.2 Oncopeltus fasciatus
ATATAAATACATTTGTTTTAATGGTCAATATCCTTTAGCTTAGCCAAAGTAGCATCGGAAGGGGTAGGATAGAAAATTTTTCAAACTTTCGTGGACAGATTGATTCTTTGATCCCTACTACCCAGTCTGCTAATACCATTTTGGGTGGTCTTCCTTACTTCCTTTTCTAATGATAGGAAAATAAATAACAGCTATAACTCCTGTCTTTACTTTTGGAGTACAAGGACATGGATTTGTAATATCGACATGATTGCAAGATACACTGGATTGCATTCATAGAACGAAGAGAATTGACAATCGAGTGTTACGTAGGCCGTTGTCATAGTAACCAGGCCGTTGATCCCTAGCAATGAGACTTAACCATAACAATCTAAAAAATTCTGATCAATGAAAAATCTAATTAAAATTTTTTTGGTTTTTACAGGTATGCCAGTCTTCTTTCTATTACGATAAATGATTATTATGAACGATAACCAATTCAGGTAAGTGTTAAATCGTTTTATAGAAGATCGTTTTCTAATTTTTTATGTATTTTAAATGAAAATAAATTTTACGTAATCCCAATAGTTTTTTTATCTTCGTTAAAAATTACTGTCGAGCTTTTTTAGTTTTTTTAAAATATTTGATAGTGTAATTGAATTGGTACATTAAGCGATAGAAGCTTTTTTTTTTNTAATAAATAAATCTTTATTTATTACATTCTGTTACTTAACATCTTGTAAGATGGATGCTATTCACTAAATCTGTATTACTTTTTTTTTTTTTTAAAGGGTAGGAAAAGGCAAGTCTTTCTTAGCTTTTCACAATAGCCTTTTTTTTTTCTGAAGATATAAAAGATTTGAATCAAAGTTCAGCCCTTCCTACAAATTAGTAATTAATATTCCCCTTATTCGTGGGGAATATTAAAGCTTAATATTAGGGTGCCGGCTTAGTTGAGGGGATCCTTTTGAAGCTCACTAGCCACAAGTGTTCGAGTCTCTATAGCAAGTTTCCATCAAAAGAAATATTCGTGCCCTATGCCATGGGTGTTTAAAATATGGTGGATACAAATAGATAGGTATAGATAAATAGATACTCCTTCATTGTCATAATAGTTCATGGGATATATGTGGTTCCTGAAAATAAGCTCCATCGAGAAAATCGATAGAGTTATTAATTTTTTGCTAGAAGGTTTGAAAATTAATTATTTAATTAGTTAATCGTGATCAATGATTGGTATTATGATCCAGAAAGGTGCTTGATAAAGTGCGAAGTTGGCGTCGTCTATCCTCATTGTTATAAACATAAAATTGAGTAAAAAATAAATATTGCATAATGTTATCAAAAGATCTAAGTAATTCATGTCCGAGTTATTTTTATTATGTAGAACTGTATTTTTGTATTTGTCGTACAGAAGTATATTGTTTATTTGTTTCTTAATACGTACGGCCTCTGAACCCCCTCTCTCCTATCCCTTTTGTATGGATTATATGAAATAAGTACATGAATAAAGTACTTTTTAAACACGTATGAAATAAAGAAGCACATTTGACAGTAATCAACTACTGTTATTAAAAATAATGTACAAAGTGGCTTTTGAATTGACCGGCAGTTGGGAGGTTAAATATGGTATAAATAATGACATTCATTAATATTCACATATTCATTCAAAACAAGGGGGTCACAAACGTTTTAAACCCATTAATAAGGGCATGATTAAGGCAAGGGGTAACTATCCAGCTAATAACATATCATAATTATTAAAACCCGTTATGTCCTTTAAAAGTAAGTGTGTGGGAGAATATGCGGAAGACAACGACAAACCGAGATATTTCTGAATTAATAGCTTGTAGAACTAAAAACAGAGAAATAGCCAATAACCGATTTTTGATTGATTCCCAACCTTCCTTTATTCTTTACATTTGAGGAAGTAAAAAAATTAACCATTTATCTCAGATGACGTTTTGGCTAGTATTATGTGCAAAAGAAATGCTTGTGAAAAGGGATTTGAACAAGTCGTTGTTGATTGTGGCGAAGAGAATGTTTAGGTGATATAGGTTACTCTTAAAAACAGTATTTCTCAAGAAGTAATTGAAAGCGTGAGAAAATGGCGGACAGGATTCACACCGAGTCTGGAGCTGAGAGTTTGTGGTGTACTCGAATTGCATTGTCCTTGACTACCGTTGAGAAACTCTCTGCTCTTGAACTCTTTGCAGAAGCTCATATGTTACATTCGCCTTTTTTTTTTTTCTTTCTTTGGCTTCTCCTTTTGAAATGTCACTAAAGAATGCCGTAAGTGTTGCGTGTTTGATCTCACGATCGACCTGAATAATATTCCTATACAGGGATGCTTTGTAAGTGCGTGTCGGAAGTTCACTATCACTTGAAACACCACTGCTTGTGTACTTATCTCGTGCAAATGGTGTTTTTATGATTTTATCATTTTGCAAGAAGTAAAATTAGACATTAAAAGTAGATTAATACTGCTTCGCTAAAATTAAAAAATGTTCGCGTTACTGGCTCCTTACCCAGTTAATAAGGTTTATTATTATACGTAGTCAATATTGAAGTAAACCTAATTGTAAAAGTTTTAAGTGAGTTAATCATTTCTACCCAGAATCACCATAATTCGTTTAATTATAAAGGTTTTTTAGTCTGGAATCCAAAATGTTTTAATTTTTTTTAAGTGGAGTAATAAGTTTGAGACCAGTAATTGAGTTTGAGAGTATTATGTATGTGAGTTAGTTTTTTGAATATGGATGCGATATATATAAATAAAAAAGAAGAATAGGTGGGAGAAAAAGTGTAGTGAACACACAAAAAGAATAAGAGAAATTGGGGTCTCCCCGAAATGTTTGATCACTGTGCTTTTCACTATATATGTATACGGCCCTCTAGTTTCTTAATTTTTGAAACACTAAAATAAAATTCAGCATTTAAACTTCTTTTGCAATCCGTTAAATGTGTCCGTTAATGGATAAAATCAAAAGGGAGAGGGGGGGTTTGGGGAGAATTTAATGAAAATCTTCATATCTTCGATATTATTAGTGTCGCGAAAATAATGTATTGAACAAAGCTAAATTAAATTGTATTATATTTATATTCTTGAATCTTTTTTTTTCAAATATATACTCAGAAAGATATTTAAGAATTATTGTGTTATAAATATATAAAAATAGTGAAAAATTGAAAGTGTTGGCTGGGAACTCAAATTTTGACTGTGACCAGTAATTGAGTTTGAAGACATTTTTTAAAAATACTTAATTATTCTCCAGTATCTTACTATTTGTGCATTCACTTTCATGAAGACCGTTTCCAGAAATTTTTTATATAAGAGATAAATAAATTCGCAGTGTAATATAATGGACTATTTCAATTTTTAAATGAAATGTACTAGAATCATAACATTTCTAACGGCGTGCATTTTAAGATACTTTGTACAATTCAGGGTACCTTATTCAAAGATAAAGGACTGCCAATAGAAATCTATTTTATAGCTATTCAAAGTTTCTTTTTATCTTTATCATTACTATTCATAATATTTTGAATAAAAAATTTGATTCAGAACAATTTCTTCCTTCATCATTGCTTTATTATTAGCTCTCAAAATTGAACTCATAACAACGACTTCTGAACCTCGTATTATATATATATATATATATATATATAGAGAGAGAGAGAGAGAGAGAGAGAGAGAGAGAGAGAGAGAGTCTACTGTGAAAGTTTAAATTTAAGCAGACCTACGGCTTTATGAAAGAACTCACGTAATCATTATACATATATCGTCGAATTGAATGCCTTATATTTATATGAAATACGCTAGCTTGATTCGGTAACTGATTTGAGGAGACTGACCCCAGACAAAGGTCATAGTACCTACTGCCCTACGGACCTCGTGAGGAGTCAAGACCTTCGAACAAATTTTGTGAAGGATGATAGCTCATGTTGCATAAGCCCACCTGACTAGACTGATTGGATGTGAGGATCAATCGCTTGATGAAACCAAGTGATTACTAAACCAGATATTAAGGAGAAATCTGTTAGCGCGAACCTCTGGGCTGCAGGCCCATCTTGTAGTCCTGGCGTGCATTCCTTCCGAAGGTTGGGACGATATAGACATTCGCGTAACACTTAAGGCAGTTTCTCAAGATGAAGGCGTGACGATCTAAAATGTTTTCAACTCTAACATATTTTTGATTTATTAAATTAAATGTATTGCAGAAACCTGTTACCCAAGGAACCCCTTATATAAAAAAATATAGTATATCGTCTTTAACAGTAATTTTTTACCAACCAAGGTTTTTTCGCAGTCCCGTGAGAAAGAGCTCATAAGACATAATTGAGTTAAAGTAATATTTTTGAAACTATTCCAACTCATTGACTTACATAGAAAGCGAATTAACGGGAGAAATATAGATAGTGAAACTGTCATTCATTTCGTTATGTCAATAAAACTCTAATACAAATAAGTATCTATTTAGAAAGAAAAGGTGAAAACAAATTTTTTTCTACTAAAAAAATAGTAGAATTAACGAAAAATATTTAACGTTGCTTTTATTAAGCCTTACGTCTACGTGCCTCCACACACTTAAGTCCGTTTATAAAAATAAGTTACGAATAAATTGAGACAAAAATAGAGAAATAATAATATTAAATAATACAAACATAAATAATTGTGAAAACTGAACATACTCCATTCTAATAAATTCGAAATTAATGAATGATAGTTGAATGCAATTCGAATAGCTATCAGAGCGGTTCTGGAGAAAGATATACAATTTAACGAATCTAATTTAAATGACTTATAAAAATACGGTAATACGAATTTAATGATTTGTTATATTATCCAAATCTATTTTGACCCAGGCAAATGCATGAAAAATTCTTCCTTGCATGAACTAGTTTGAAATTAGGGCTGTGATAATTGAGAACTACTTGCACTGCTATCAGAAGGCATCTTTCCCGACAGGAATGCTTAAAAAAAAAAAAGATGATAAATAAATCCCTAATATAAGAGCTGATAGCGGTTATTCTCTCAAGGTGTTGCACGAGGGTCAATTTTCCGCCGTTCAATTAGGACCGTTTTAACGGTTAAATCCACTTTACGTGATACAGCATTAATTTGTACAAGAAGTAGAACAATTCGAGAGACCGGAAAATTTTTAATTTTTATAGCAACATACTAAAATATTCACTAAATGTGTAATGGAGACCCCATCGCCCTCGGCGATTCGCGAACCACGTATCAGTATATTAAAAAAAAATAAAAGTGTCCACAAGCGATACTGATGAAAATGTTTAAGATTTTTTCAATTTAGCCTTTCCCAAATGCCACTCTGGAATTCTGTTCATTAGCTTGGTTTCCACCTTTTCACGTGCCTCAGAGCATATATTCATAAAAGACAAGAACTTATCCTACGACAAGGACTGTTAAATAGAACTATATAGTCCTACTAGCGGACCCGGCAAACTTTGTTTTGCCAAATTTTTTTTTTTTTTTTTTTTTAGGGCGCTGCTGGCCCTAATCAAACATTAGTGTTGTACTATCACACGATTTAAATAGAGCTTTTAACGAAATTTACAGCCTTCAAATAAAAATTCAGGAGATACCTATCATAAAGTTTTTTCGCCGAATAATTTACATATGGTGTAGATATGGGCCCAATAAAAAAAAAAGAAACACATCTATTTAAAGCAAATTGTAAATTATATTTATTTATTACTTCATCTTAAGGCCAACGGATAGACAATGTTTTTTGTTTTTTTATTTGGTGTGAAAACGTAATAATTTTTTGGGGTGCTAACTCGGGAGCAAGCCACATACAACTGGCCGTGTGAAAACATGAATTTTTCAAAATTAAGCCAGCAATAGTCAATGATTGGCCTTGTGCTTTGTTGATGGTAATAGCAAAGGTAAGACGCAAAGGGAATTGGAGCCGCTTGAATTGGAATGGTAAATCGCTGGAAACCATCGGAATTCGTGGAATAAGTACGTCTTCGCCTTTGAATCTGCCACCGACGATTCTTGCCTCGATTAAATTTGGTGAGCAGTTTTTGACGGTCAATCTGGTTCCGTTGCATAACTTTGGTGCGTTTAAGTTGCGAATAAGAATTATTTATTTGCATTTGACAGAAGTTAGGCGGGAACGATATCTCGAATGTGGCGCAATCAATCTGAATTTTTCCTTTTCCGAAGTTCAAAAGTTGTTTTGAGAATTTTTGGGCAGACGGGTCTTGCAACAAATGCACATGCATGATCGTCGATAGCATATAGTATATGTCATTGGTGGTGCAATATGAAAATTTGATTTTGCCACGCCCCCTCCGCCCGCAGACCAAAAATCAGGTATTCAAAAAATCAAAAATCAGACTTCACAGTGTCATCCGCTTGAATATTCTCAGGATTCCCTGAAAATTTCATCAAAATCGGCCCAGCTGTGTTACACACATCCTATTATATATATATATGTGTGTGTGTGTGAATTTCTGATCTATTTATGGCCTTATTTGTAGGGGTCTAGTTCCTTGNTATATATAAATAAAATAGCATAGCATCATAAATAATAAAATAGCATAGCATCATATACAGATAGATAGATAGATATATAGATAGAAAGATAGATAAGATTAATAGGAACTTAAAACTTGCAATTGATAACACTAACTAATGTTGAAAATACTTTGCAGCCATCAATCTTGATCAGAGAATTCTTGCCCTTAAGTGTTCCATCATCCAGACAATCCAATACAAATTAGTCGTATGAGCGAGAATTATTTTATGTCTGTATTTGGATTCTTTTATGTCTGGATTTGGATTACATTTATGTATCTGAATCCCACTTTACAATTTCTCAAATTATAATTAAATTATACTATCAATTTAGCCCAATATGTGTTCCCACTTCGTCCTTTTACAGTGCCAATTTCTAGTCGAATGGCACACTTCCCTCCAATCAGTCACACATACTGTATTGGCACCTCTTGAGAACATGGATTCTGCTGAATTCTCTGCTCTTGAAAACAATTTTTTTTTTCCTTTTTTAATCAAATTACAAAACGTTATACATAAAGCATATCATAAATAAATATGTTAAAATAAAAATAAAAAAATAAATAAAACCCTTTTCCCTACCTCCTGTTTTTAGCTTTTAGCTATTACCATGGTTAGTAGAAAACTATTTAAAACTGAATTTGGTTCTCTTATTTTTTAAAGTGTGGAAGTTATACATTTTAGCGAAGAATTTTCGGTTATATCATAAGGAAAACAGTGCAAAATATATAAAAAAAACAAAAAAAAACTTGTTTCTTTTAGTTATCAACATGGTAGCAACGTAAATCGCATGTCGTCCTTCAGCTAAACCTGCTAGAGGAAAGAAATTGTGTTTTCTAGTAATATTTTTAATAGTCTACCGTAAATGCCAGAAGAAGCAAAAGAATTTTGAAATAAAGCTGAACTCAGTAATAACGTAGATTACTCCTATACTACACAGGGTGGTTGTTATTTTAATTTGTTTGTGTTGCATGAGCTTAAGTATAGAGCGATTGAGAGAATCTTGCAAGAATATAACAAGAGCCAGAAGATACTGACGTACCTAACTCCAAAGTATGGGCAGACACACTTTCAGAATTACTGCAATTGTGGTGCAATACACTTTTTCATCGCCAAACCACATTTTTATTTTTTTAATTGCGCCGGGATTATTCTTTATTGACTTTTAAAAAACGCATCCCCAATTTTTCTTATTAAATGAAACCAGTGGATAATTATTGTTTTGTACTTTATCGAACAATTGCAACTTTGTTCTTTTGGGGGGAGGGATTTAATATAATATATACTATTTAATTAGTATAAATTTTTAAAGTTTATCTTTCTCTCTCTCCCCACCCCTTTCTCAACCTCACCCCCTCTCTCCCCCTTATTTTTTCTAATTAATCTTAGAAAGTTCCTGTACTAAATCTTTGAGGATTCTCTCTGCAATTAGAAACGTGAGGCTCTTTCGAGAAAAGGACTCGCCCTCGGACATACTGTTCAACCCCCAAAGTTATGTTAACTACAGATCTTTAGCATAAAGAACATTTCTTGCGATATCTTCTTCGTGTGATCTTATTTTCCTAGTTATTTATTTTTAAAATTTTTAATTATGCTAATGAGCTGACTANTTTAAGTAAAAACGTTAAAGCGATTTAAAATAAACATGAGGAAATGAAATTTTACATCTATATCGTTGTACCAAGTTTCAAATTAACCTTGAATTTTTTAATAAATTAGTGGTTTTTATATAATTCGAACTCCACGTCAACTCCCTTTCTCCTCTCCCGATTACAGCTATTAACGAATTAATTTCAAGGTTGGCGAAAAGAAAAAAATTAGTCTAAGATGATTTTAGTTGGGGTTCGGTCAAGGTAGGTACTACCTTGACCGAACCCCAACTAAAATCATCTTAGACTAAATATCTTAGGTCATTGATTCGGGTGATATCCGCGAGAAAATTGTTTTCCATACAAATGCCCTTAAACTCATTTAAATTAGATATGTCGACTTTCTCAAACTTTGATAGGCATTGTAAATGTTGTTATTGATAGATAGAATTTTGATTCAGAACTTACTGGCGTTAAAAAGCGATTGGACAATTAGGAAGAAAGTACACAGGATCTAAGGATTTTATTTTAAAGCAATGAACCTTTATAAGAATCCTGGAAAAGAAGATTCATCGCCCTAGAAGAGTCGGACGGCCGAAGAGCTGTTGGATGATGTAACATCAACTTGCTTGGAGTTCAAAATCGGGCATCCCAAAACCTAGTCACACCAAAGAGGCCAGGATCCAGCTAGGGTCAAAGCTCCGTCTAGTTGGTTCGCTGATATGTAGAAGGTAGTAAACTTGTGTAATGAATTTTCCAAGTTTTGAATTTCTGGTTCTCCGTCTCTTGAAACGTAAAGAGTTATATTCAGGGTGTTTAGAGGGATTTATTGTCGGTATTAATAAGTCATTATATGAAAAAATAAATTCTGGGCTCCTTTAATTGTGATTTTAGTTTAATCTATGTAGAGGCTACATACTTTTGAAAACTGTCCCGAGGGAAGAGCGGTAAGAATTCTCTCTCAGCTTTAATCTTGGAGTCATTAGCCATGTCCATTGTTGCGGTCTAATAAAGGCAAAGGCCCACCGACTACCTGACAATGCTTCACAATCAACCCTTCACTACTTCTTCCCTTCTGTCAGACAAACAGAGACCTTCCCATCCAAGGCCAACTATTACCAAATTCCTGACAATTGGTATGGACTTTTTACCATTAAAGAATGCTAATTACCAAATTAGGATGACACCAGGCCACTCCTTCCTACTTTGGATATAATATTAAATTTTATAAATAACTTATTAAAATAGTCGTTGCCCAGCTAAAATCCAAGTTCAGTTCTTGACTAATGTATTGTCCGTGAAACTTTGGGCACACTGTTTAGACAGTTGCTGAATTGAGCTTTCATTCTTCTTACACGTGAAGCCTTTAAGTATTTGCTAAAGCCCGTAAAGTTAGTAAGTTTTTAACATTCTAGAAGCTGAAGTCTCACAATGAAATAGGGCTTTGAAGGCTGCGTTTTGTTAAATTACAGATACCAACAAAGGGAAACTACATTTGACATTTGTAATGCATGGGTACGAGCGAGTGTGTACAAGCGTTCGTGATCACATACGCGTGTTTGTTTGTGGGTGTGCGTGCATGGTACATTTAGTGCGCATATTTTTCTTATATATAAATATACTTTAGTAAATAAATCAAGCTTCTTAGGGGTCCGATTTGTAGACTCATTCGTTACCGAGTTAATGGATATTTAGCTTTTGCTGGAAATTGCTTACAAGAGCTGTCAATCTATTGAATATACTGCTTCCGCTCACAAGGATGTCAACTGAATAGAGATTCTCATTCACATGTATAAATTCACAATTTTTTTCATTATTTCCTTTTAGGGCAACGACCCAAACAAATGGACAGAGCGTATTTATAAAATCTATATTTGAAAATAACATCAAATAACAATTCAAGTGAGGAAATACTCCACATTATAATCTGTTGAGTGTAATTTTTACAATAAATTAAAAATATATTATCGAGTATAATTTTCTTTCTCTTCCTTTTCATCTCCATAGAACATAGCAGAGGTGATGTCTAGAGATAAAAGTATTTTCCTAACACCCATGACACTGGGCAGTGTGAGCTCTTAACCTGGTTTAAGAATCCCACACGGATCTCCTAAGTTCGTCCGATAGCAAGGGCTATACTCGCTGTAACCACTTAGGGTCATGGAAGGAGAGGTTATCTACTGGTTGCCACCCCATTCTAAACATTTATCGCGCTGGATAAGCCTTTATTTCCCGGTAAAAGCTAACCCCTCGCCCCTACTAGTTTGGAAATTGGCTGGTGAATGAGGGTCGGGTAGGGGTTAGAGAAATACCAAATGAATAATCAGTAATATCTGCGTTATTAGAGTTATGGAAATTGTATTTATTTATAACCTTATTAATTTATTTTACACTTTTCCTTCGTTTTTCTTTTTGAACAAATTAGGTTTTTTTTTTTTTTTTTTTCAATTCATGTTACTAGGAGTTAGGGGAAATCTATATAGCTTACCCAGTCCTTGCGTGATTCGAGCTGTCTATTTTTATATATTATGGAAGTCTATTTATTTCTAAGATGATTTTAGTTGGGGTTCGGTCGAGGTAGATCCAAAAAAACACAAATTAAAAAAATGTATTTTTTTTAATGAAGGATTATCTGCCAAAGTTTCGGCTTACATTGTAAGCCATCTTCAGGGCTGTAGAAATACAATGTCATGAGAATACAGTAATATTTGAAATTAGTATAATAGAGAATTATAATATAATGTGATATCAAGAGTATGAAAGTAGAAAGCTATGTAAGACAATTAAAAGTTTATAAAAACAATATTGAAAAAGAACCAATTTGAAAAAAAACATGCAAACAAACAACTTCTTGACAAGAAAAAAAAAATTGAAATATCATTAAAGCAGTAATTTGCCACACCTACCTATCATGAAGATGAGAGATTTATTTCTTAAGGGCCTTTGAAGACATTCTTCAGTTGCCTAGTCCTTCTTCAAATGACTACTGACTGTTCTGAGGTGATTAGTGTAGCACGCGTTGGGGGAACCTCCACAAGCTCTCATGAGCCCTACAATGTCAGACATATCTTTCCTAACGCGCTCCTCTCATTACAATGGTATCGAAAGCCGCCGATAACAGTCTTGCCTAACTCAAGATATCACTATTGGTCTAGAAACCAATATATGCCGGATCTCATATGTTTTCTCTCGGGATTGGCGTTCCCTTCTTTACATATTTCACCAACAGTAGTTTTCAGAGAACTTTGATCCTTGAGAATACTCTCAAAATTTCAGAGAACTTTGATCCTTGAGAATACTCTCAAAACAGTTAATTCTTTCAGTATAAATTCGTCAATGTCAGATTTGATTCGTCTGAATGTCAGAATCGTGGTTAATCTGAAATACAGGGGCGCCGGGATAGCTCAGGGGATCCGTACGTGTCTCGCAATCCTGACGCCGCGGGTTCAAATCCCGCACAGGTCAATCTTTTATTTATAATATAGAGACCATGGGTGTTTAAAATGGGGTGGCAACCTGTAGATAGCCCCTCCCTCCAATGACCCTAAGTGGTTGCAAGGGAGGCTAACACAGAAAGAAAAAAAAATCTGAAATACACGACGGATTCAAAATATTGCTAGCGAGTAATATCATTAGGTGGTCACGCTCTCTACATAGAAGAAGCTTGAATATGAATTATTAAATATTCTATTATATTATCAAATTACCAAATACCAAATGGTATTTAGTATTACATACCTTATAGTACTATCAAATACCAAATTTGATGTTTGAACTCCTTGCCTGGAGGAGAGAGTGGTTTAAAAAATTACCGAAATGAATAATCGTAAACTGTTTTAAACTTTAAAAACAATTTATAAAGCAAAATAAGTTGAAAATTCATTTTTCTAAGATTTATATTCAGTAGTAATTTTATTAAAATCACATACTAAGGGCGATATATAAGAATTCAAATAAGAGGGTAGCGTCAGTCCTGTATTTTCCTTCCGTGGTGGATTATAAAATCAAATAAATCATTTACTCTAATTTATGCCATTATTATTTTAAATACATAAGATTATGTCTTAATTATTATAATGCCATTATGTTTTAATACTTAAGAAATCTGCTTAGATCACGCGATCTCTCTTGGCAACTTTTTCGCTGAAATTAAACGCATTGTAACGCATTCAAATGAAAATCTGTTTGGTAGATGACACTCCAGATTTCTTTGAAAATACAAAAAAAATATCAGGATTCAGAGCTCACTTTGAATTAGCCTTTCGCTTAGTGCGAGGCGATATCTTGACCTCAGCGGACATTTAAAAAGGCGCCGTTTATGGAGAGTGGCTGAAGGTGCCGGGGGGTGCCAGAACCAATGGGGTGGCGCAAGCCGGCTCCTGAATTGCCGACACCCCTAATTTGAAATGGTATTTCATGCTCCCTCTGCAAAATAACGGGAAAACTGGGAAATTTCTTTTGGGGGTGGGGGTGGGGGTGGGTTGAAGGAAATCGCCTCTGACAGCCATCCCCGTTCTGCTCCATTGTCTGAGTGCGTCTCAATGTATATGCACTTCTGAAAAACTTTATACTATTGTTAAACAGTAACGCACATGTAATGATTTTTCTTTTTTCATAGTACTTGAAAATAATAGAAAATAATGTGAAGTATTCACCAATTATCTAAAAATACCCAGAATGTATTTTTTATACTTCCCTAAGATGTAAATTTTATGTAATTTTTAATTTTAATATGTCATTGTTGCTCATTTAAATAATAAATAATAAAAAAATCNAAAATAGTTTCGACAGCTATAATACTCATCTTGAGACTTATTCAAATCATACTTCCTTGTTGATATCTTTCGCTATTTTTCGTATTGGAAAAAAAGTTATTTCTTCAGAACCCTTTTAATATTGTTACTTTGTCTTGGATAAATTTTGTTATTTTCCTTATTATTATCACTTTTCTTAACATTTCTATTAATGATATTAATAGCCCAGTAAAATTGCAAACAATGAAAAAATTTGAGTCTTATCATGTTAAAATAGGTAAATGCTCACAGTCTTTAATGGACTAACTAATTGAGGTATGAAACAAAAAGGCCTTAAGGTGAGATTTAAAGTAACTTGAAAATTTGCGGTATAATATTATATAGCTAAAATCAATTGGGAGTATTAATAGTGTTTTTATAACATATCTTAGTCCTTTCCAAAGGGCCACTTTTTTAAAAGTACACAAAATTTTTTTGAAAAGGAATTTAGAATCTTGTTTGGTTAAAATTACAGAATTATTGTTCATATCTAATTTGAGAGTGGAGTCACATCTCTCCTCATGTGATTGACATTGAATGTAATTTTTAATTTCATTGTAATCAAATTACAAAATGTTTTTATTTAACAGAATGTAATAAATTAATCAAAGATTGTAACAAAAAAAAATTATTCATATAAATTAATAAAATCCTACTGGAGAAATAGCGATTCACCTTAATAACATAGAGAAATCCTTAGATTTTGTATGACTTGGTTTCGATTACTGATTATTCACGATATTAGTCCCATGTTACTTCTTAAGCAGAAAATAATAGATTTATTATTTACATTTTTTAAACTGAGTAACCTTCGTTGGCACCTGTAAGAATTTTGCCCCTAAAAACAAGATCTGTTTCTGAACTAAGCGTTGTCGTATGAAGAGAAATGTTTTCTCCATTTTGACATATTTTGCGAAATGCCACCACAGCTTGCTGTGTGATTAATGGAGCTGTCCGTGACTCAATCAGGTTAGCAGTGGGAAGCGTTGAAGTTCGTGGCCCCTCCCAAAGATCAGTCTCGAGCTGGCAGGTTTAGCTGTACTTTTAACCGATTGCGTAAACGAGGGTTGGAACAGCCCCGAGGGTTTACAACCCCTAGTGGGGTGTGAATTTTCTCGCCGTCTCTGTAGCGGCCTCATTCCCAAACCCCGAGCCCCCGCTTACATAAGCGAACTCACACACTCCCCCCACCACTGACTTTATTCTCCTCGTAATTTCTGAAATCCACTTATACAATAGGTTTAAATGTGTAAGTTATATTAATATTGGGCACATTTGTTCATGGCGTTACCCTCCACTTTGGTTGTGTACAATTTGACTCAATTCGCTGATGTGGTTTACCGCCTGCAATATCGTTAGTATCAGTAATTATAAAATTCATGAGACTAGAACTAAACAGACGCTACGGACTATTATATACAGATATACAGGCATTCACCGTTTACAATAGAAAACAAAATGACTATTTACAACAAAACATCTCTACGACCAATCTGGACCTACGGTGCAGAGCTTTGGGGTGCCGCCATGCCTTCCATTGTCCAGTGATAACAATATTTTCAATCTAAAATGCTAAGTATAATTTTTAATACTCCATATTATGGACCCCAACTTTCTACTCTCACCTTACAACCCCTCCCCGACGACTCAAACGATTAACTTCTTGCGACCTCCTTGGCATTATGCCTGAGAGTGGAGAAAATGAACTCTTCCTCTCAGTATTACATCTTTTTCTTCTTTTTATACATACGTATTATAATGTGAGTTCACTGAAAATTCGATGGAACTTTTCGAAAGTAAATACCATCGTAAATAACTAGATTTCACTATCGGAATTTCGTTTGAACCTAATAATATTATTAACGAACCAAACTTTAAAAAAAGATGTAGAACAATAAATTATTTAAAGCGTAAATGATCTTTATACGAAAGCTTTGTTAAAAGAATTTTATCTGAGTGGGTATTTGACAAACCAGTCCACCCCAGTTTGACTTCTAAAAACTGCCGCGTAAAAATGCTATTTGATTTGTGACTTTTAGCAGCTACTCTTCATGAGTTTTAAATAAAGAGATTTGATTTTTGTCTTTCGATAGAGGGACATTGCGACGAAATAAAAAATGCCCTGCCTAGTAGCGAGAGCAGGGCTAGTTGAACAGGAAAGGCAACAGGAAAACACAAGAACTCGGCAAATGGAATTGTCATTTATAAATTAGGGAAAGAAAGTAAATGCAGCATGGAGGGTGAAAGGGAGAGAACGAATTTCACAAGTGGCTCATCAAGGGAGGGTTCGAGACTCTCATTTCTATTACTGCAGGAGGGGGTGGTTTTCTCAAAGAAACGAGCTGAGTGGGAAGGGTTGTGGAAGATTCTTCGTGCACCACCGTGCGCAGAGAGAAGAATACATACCCGCACACTTTTTAGAAAATTGCGGTCATTACCACAGACAGTGTTGTAACGGCTACAGGCTCTTTTCTCCTCCGTAAATAGTTCAAGGTTCGAAACTTGACAGTACATAGAGTTTTTTTCTTAAATTCTGTTCCTGTTGACCCTGCCGATCTTAAGATTACTTAATATTCATATGCACCTTCTACCCTCTTTCTTTCTTTACTCCTGTCCTGTTTGCACGGGCAAAAGGTTAAAGTATATTTTGAAATCACTATTGTTTTATTTGTTGTTTTCTTACTCTACCTATAATATCTGATGGTTCTTCAGTAGTTTATTATATAATTTTGTAATACTGTTACAAGTATTCGAAAGTTAATTTCGTTACTCTACGAAACTAGTAGAGCTAAATATAGTTAATAGTGTTTTTCTATAATTTCCCATTTTCCCTTGCTAAAAAATATATATTCTTTCTACTCTCTCTTTTCAGCTCTTTCATAAAAGCACATACAAGAAATGATTCTCATAATTACATTAGTTTTACAATAATTTGAATCCCTCTATGAAATCATTATATATA
>KZ807086.1:246943-257629 GCA_000696205.2 Oncopeltus fasciatus
ATATATATATATACTATTTTGAGTAAATTTATTCTTAACTCCCCATGTGTAGAATTGGTGATAGTGTGTGTGTGTGTTTTACAAATCTTTATTTTGCGATATTTTATAAACATTTTTCGAAATTTTAAATGTTTGGGTGATTCAATGGAGACTTAACTTATATTTATTTATACAGGCTAGGAATTCATTTTTCTTTAACAAAAGGACAAAAAAAAGTTTAATGGTGTAAAACATCACGTTCATTTATGTTTTTTAATACTTTTGCAAGGACTATTAATATATAAGTTTGAACAAATCATACTTTTGACTTTTATATATTTAAAAAATTTGAGTCTTAGGAAATCTACTAAATGCGCTTGTTGCTCACCAAAAATAGTAAATAGAACACTAATCCCATTCCTATATGGAAATCCATAGTCCAGTGAAAACTAATGGGAAGCATGTTTGTGGTGTCTGGAGATAGCGATGAAGAGATAGTACAGAAGGATGGAGGAGATTGTGAAGCAGACTGGAGAACAAGCAGGAACAAGAAGGAAATTGTATCATCGCCCACTTCCTTATATGATACCTGCTGACTCCTCCATTTCAGTTAACATAGTCAAGTGACACAATTCTTTCTAATGTTTTACAAATACCTATAGAATAGGGAGGAAGAAAACTTTCTAAGAGCTTATAGTTACACTTTATGGAAACTCAGGCGTTTACTCGCTAGATTTGCCCATTAAATTATAGCTAACTCCCCAAAAAGAAATCAAAGTATTGACCGTACTATGACACGACTTTCGAAAAATTTCTTCTGGTCTTCACCCTCTGATTTTTATGGGAAGCAGAAATAAAAATGTCCCTCTATATATATATATATATATCTCATCCACATTTNAGCTGACTAATTTGTCTGCCAACAATTTTTGTTTATACTGTCAAAACTTAAAGGCAAAAACGTTTATAAAGTTTTTAAGCAATTATATATGATGATTATTACATATGTACCTGATAAACTCAAATAAAAGTAATTTATGGCTATTCTTTTATATTATGGGCCACGGGTCAAGTTAATTTATTATAATAAATAATTATACATCTAATAACAGATAACAATTAAATCTACTGCCTTTAAGTAAATAAATAAATAGATAAGATACGTTACATACAGCTAATTAACAAATGTGTAAAAATTAATTAAATGTGCTTATTTACAAAGAGGCCTCAAAACTATAAATATATGCTATATTGTCTGCACTTACTAGTTACTGTCACTTAACATTTCACTGTCAGCGGCACTGCAAGGCTACGATGGCCACTACCAGCCCGACGCTCCAAGACACACGATATGATAGGGAATATGTCACTGAATGGAGGGTCGCTGGCGAGCCGCTTTTATAACTGTATGGAAGGTTCCAGTAAGGCCTAGATGAATCCAAGAGCTCTTTTGGTTAAATGTGATTTCCTCTTTTAAGTGGACTGGTTCTATGAGGAAGCAGGTGGCCACCTTCAATTGCCCCCTTTCCGTAAGGGTCTGATCTTCTCGTTGGATGCTTCCCCAGTCTTTAACAATACGTAAAAAAAAAAAAAATATATATATATGTGTGTGTGTGTGTGCGTGTGCTTGAGCGCGTGCGTGCGTGCGTGCGTGTGCGTGAGCGCTTGCGTGCGTGCGTGCGTGCGTGCGTGCGTGCGTGCGTGCGTGTGTGTGTGTGTGTGTGTGTGTGTGTGTGTGTGTGTGAATGTAGATTTTTGAGTGTTTATACGTCCGTAAGTACTCTAGCGGCCATTTTTGAAATAATGGAACTATAAATCAATAATGAAATGCACACTCACCCTTCTTTGTAAATATATAAACAAAATTCAAAATGTGCGCTTCTTTCTGCAAACCTAAATTTATTAGATGAAATCTGTAAAATGAATCTTGGGAATCTGCTCAAATTATGCAGCTCCTGAGTGGCGGCCTTTTATTACCTCCTACATTTGGGACTAGGTTTTCCTTTTTCTAAAACCTGCTCAAAATTCAGTTTCTCCTACCATTCCAGGCAAGGACTGATCATTTCTAGGAGCAATGAGAATTGCCCACAGTTAGAAGCACACCTTGCCTTCTCGGATATTGTACCAAGTGTTGACTCATATGTATATCTATCTCCAAGTCATACCCATAAATAAGACAATAGTTTATAATATAATAAGATTGTCTGAATGGCCCCTCACTTAGACCGAGACATCCTATTCCTAGATGAGTCGCAGACTTGGGTATATGAGGTCTATAATACATAAACCATACAGATCTCACATTTTACATTAATTGCTCACGCTGGCTTTCAAGATCTAATCAGTCATAATGATATCTTTAAAGAAACATGGATAATCTGCTTAGCTTTAGCAGCTCCTGCATGTGACACTTTTTATTTAGAAAAAAAGATAATTTATACATACTTCACTGAGACTACCACTAATTATGAAATTTTATTTATTTATTTATTTTATTTTTTTGTCACTGAAAGCAATATTTCTACAAATTAATGTCATTTTCAAGTGGAAAGCCCCAAAAAAATGTAGATAACCTTGATTTCAAGATCTTATGTAAAATTGGCTACATTTTATTATTGTATAAATCAATCATACTCATAATAATAAACCATAATTAGTAACGAATCATAACAAACTCCCATTCAGTTTAAGTGGCACGGTGCAAACAAAGCAAAGTTATAAACATCATAAAAAATATTTTAAGAATAAAAGATCAGGTTTAACTATCATCTATTTGTTGGAAATACACCAGTGAACATCAAAACTTTTTTTTTTTTTTTTTTTTAAACAAGAAGCCAGTTTCACACATACAGTTATACTTTAAATAGAATTCTCATGATGACCTACGAATCCAAAACAATGGATAAATGTCAAAATTATCCTTTTATAGGTGTTGATACTTCTGTTACAGGAAGTAGTTGCTAATTTTTCCATTTAGCTTTCTAGAACATTGATATACTATTAATAACTCCTATAAATCCTATAAAATATAACAAACTGTTGCAGAAGTTATGAACTAATAATATTTGTTGTTTTTTCCAGGTTCAATCAGGACAACACTACTCGCTGGAAAACCATTTAATGTAACGTGGCATCTTGCTTACCCTCACCGTGTAAGAATTTTTTTTTTTTTTTTTTTTTTTTTAAATTAAATGCTAAGGCAAAAGCAAAATTGTGAAAAAATTCTGCTATAACATTCAACGTATAGTACGTTGAGCAATAAATAGCCTTTAGGATGAAATATTTTGTGTTAATAAAATCATGGTTGAAATATAAAAAGGAAAGAGGTTGTAACTTCCGTTTTGTTAAGGTTCTGACAAACGTTTGTTTGTAAATACTGAAACATTACGTGACCTTTGGTATTATCCTCAAGGAATGGAAGGACTGGCGGAGGTACTTTTTTTTTAAACTAAATATGATTCATTTTAATCTAAGGCTTAAACCATTTTTTTTTTTTTTTTTTTTTGCGAAAAAAACAAAGAAAAAAATATTTTGTTTACAAATCAGTTTTTAATTNTTTGGGTGTGTGATTAGTTCTTTTCCCATAATGAATAACCTTTATAGCCCCTCTATATATAGCTGACTAATTTGTCTGCCAACAATTTTTGTTTATACTGTCAAAACTTAAAGGCAAAAACGTTTATAAAGTTTTTAAGCAATTATATATGATGATTATTACATATGTACCTGATAAACTCAAATAAAAGTAATTTATGGCTATTCTTTTGATACATTACACAGTCACACTTTATAGTCAAAGCTAAAATGAATTTCAAACGATTTTATTATTAGAAACTATAACAACTTATAATCAGTTATTAACATCACATTTTAAGCTGCAATTAGGAAAAAACATCATTACCATACAAATAAACCATATTAAATTGTTTACATTCTTTACAAAGATGAGTAAATTAAAACAGCCAAAAAAATAGCCTGCCTCTCACCCCTCACTAGATGATATATGGAAGCAAAAAAGGAAGGTTTTCTTTTTCCAAAGCCTAGAATAGCTATCACATCACTTAATAAATAGTCTAATATTACTATTTAGGAAGAACTACTATCCCTTCAATTAGAACTATTATTTTATTTTCCAAACTGCATATGTTTACAAGTTTTTTACTCAGTCTCAAACCCTCTGTTCATTTTAAAGCATTAAATAATCTAATAAATAAAACAAACAATTATCAACGGTTCTTTATACAATTTGATAAATATCAAAAGTCTGCAAAAATGTAATGATTTAAGGGCACAACTATTTTTTTTTTGTTATTATAAAATATAAATTCTTTTTTTTCATATTTTATTAATAACCCATTATGTCCAAATACAAACAGCCGTTTTTAATGCTTGAGAATGTACTAAGGGTTCGAAACACTGCGAATATAAATATATAATTAAAATGGTTTGGGACAGAAAATAGTTCTTGATTAGGAGATAGTAGTTTTTTACTCTAATTTATGGAATAAAAGTCTCAAAAACAATGATCCTTAATGGATTAAAATGGATAACTTTAGAAAATCTTATATGTTTAATCTCAATAATAAATATATCACTGAATATGTCAATAATGATTCCGTAAACAGAATTTATTTTGTTTCAGGGAGGTTTTCGATTACAACTGCTTGATAAACTCCAAAGACCAGTTTTGGATTTGACTCCAGTCACTGCTAAATCGGAATTTGTATCAATTGATGCAACGTAAGTAGTAGTGTTCTTTGTTTTTTTTAAATCCTTAATTGGAGTTCAATATGAATAGTTATTAACTTAAAAAACATTAATTTAAAAACATTTTTCTTGCAATATATTGTTCTATTGTGCCCATCATTACTATGAATACTGGCTTATAATGGCTTACTTAGCACAAGTGAAGGCTATCTCGAAGGGATAGAATTTGTAATTAATACTGAAATCATTTAGGTTCTAGGTTTCTACAGAGGCGGCAAAAATCAACACATTTAGAAATAAATCCAACCCAAATTCATGACTCTTTGAATAAGTTGTGGCACTCAAACAATTGTGCAAAGTTGGATATTTGATTTTTTTTTTTTTTTTTTTCATAACTCTTTATTTATTCGATAACTTCAACCCAGTATGTCTCATTAATTTATGACTTGTTTGTTGTCAGTACCTATACAGGAGATCAGGTATGACACTGAATAAAGGTCACAAGTTCAATAAATTTTTGGAAACTAACATAGATGGGTATACAAAGTATGGTATTAGTATTTTAACCTATATTAAATGTGTTGGCAAATAAATAAGCAACATTTGCATGGCTGACAGCTAAGACAATGAGGTTTGCAAAAATACTTTATGGAGACTGGTAAATTTTGCAGCTTTATTGTGACCATTGGATCAACTGCATCCTGAAATCTTATCCTGAAAAGAATTAGTTTTTACCCAATAGTGGTTGGGGTTTGTCAAATAAACATGAAACAAGTGTTCAAACCTAAGATAACTAATATATATTAAAACTACTGGTTGTTTATAGCTGTATAACATATTCCCCTAAATAATTGTTGTTTTATGTCAATTTAGAGTAATGCACAATGTACTCAAACAGTGCTCAGGTCAAACTGATGTCTGTATATTCAATGAGAAAAATAGTTTGCTCAGGGATGGATAAACTACTAAACATAGGAATTTATTGTACTCACAAACTCAAATCCACTTTACAGAAGGAAGAAAAAATTATAGAAAGAAAACATAGCAATACCATATCTAAAAGATTTTCATATTAAGAACAGCAATTCCAATTTTTAAAAAAGGGATACAAATTTAGCTTAATTTGATAATTGATTTTAAAAAATTTATATTTATTTTCAAACATATATAAAATATTTCCCTGTGTAAGTTTACTTAGCATATAAATTGCAAATTGATAATAAAAAAACAAAATAAATAAGATACATTAAATAAAAAGAAACAACTGTTATCAAACTTAATCATCTTGACACAAATTTAATTTAATGAAATTGGACTATAATTCTAATTCATAAATAATAATTTTTAAAAAATTCAGATAAAAATTAAAAAAAATTAACTTAGTTACTATCATTCAAAATTATCTCTAAAACTAACAGAGTCATAAATTTATTCATGAACACTAATCTCAAGTGTGGATTGATTGAAGGGAAATAAACTCTTGTTTCAGGCTCTCAACAAAGATTTGGTGGGCTTTATCAATTAAATATTAGAGTTATCCCTATAGGTCAAGATATTTTAAAGCTTTAAGTAACCAATCCATCTCATTCAATAAACATTATTTACTCCAGCTTTATCATGAAAAAATGGCTCATCAAAATAAATGTCACATTAAAGATGCCATTAAAAGGGAATTAAATATTGATGTTCCACTTGGCAGTGAATTGTGCAAGGGGTGCATTAATGGAAAGGCTCATAGTTTAAAATTTGGTAAAAGGAAAAGAGCTGAAAATCCAGGACAAGTGATACACTCAGATGTATGTGATCCATTTGTAGCATCTAAATGTGAATTAAAATACTTTGTAGTTTTTAAAGATGACTGGTCTAGATTTAGGAAAGTATATTTCATGAAAACAAATGATGAAGTATCTGAGAAATAAAAATATTTACTTATGGAAACCAAAGTAACTGTACATACTATAAAATCCCTTTTATGTGATAATGGTGGAGAATTTAAAATGAAAGAGTGCAAAGTATCTTAAGGTCACATGGCATTGAGGTCAAATACACTATGCCATATACTCCGGAACAAAATGGCTGTGCAGAAAGGGAGAATAGAACGTTGGTTGAAGCTGCTAGAGCCTTTATTCATTCTGGAAAAGAATCATTGCCTAAAGGATTATGGGCTGAAATGATAAATTTAGCTGCTTACCTCCTGAATCGAACTGGTGTGTCCTCTATCAAAGGAAAATCACCCATTGAACTATGGACTGGACAAATACCTTATATTAAAAATCTACGAATAATTGGATCTAAATGATGGGTGAATCTTCTCAAGATTAAAAGGAAAAAATTTGATAAAGAGGCACAGGAAGGAATCCTATTGGGATATGATAGAAATAATGGATATAGAGTCCCATAATAAACTCATAAGATCCCGTGTTAGTCAGGGCGTATCTAGTTCCTATCTCTGAATTATCCCTTCATAAGGCTTTTATGTATTATTTAAAATATGGATCATGGTCCATCATACGTGAACAGATTTAGTTTCAGAGCTAGGAACAACCTCTAACATATAAAATGAATACAAATCAATTTGCAATTCCTTTAAATTTGGAAATAACTTGTTTATCTTCTTTGATAAATTATTTCAATATTTAGATATCTAAAACTTCATACCAAGAAAAAAGAGTTGGGTAACATTTTAATTTAATCAATTGATGCTTATAGCATGGATCAGGGTCACTGATGTTAAAATCTCAGAGAATTATTTTCTATAAGTTTGCTATCATACATTAATATTTATTACTTTGTATGAAATATCAATGTTAAATTGATGACAGTTATTTTTTAAACAATGTGGTCTAAAAATTGTTATTTTTTCTTTAGAGCTCAACAGTATGTAGTTTCAATTCCAGCTGATTTTGAATGTGAAGACTGTACTATCAGATTACTCAGAGAAGCCAGAGAATGGGGCAATGAGTACCGTTTTTGGTCATGTGCAGATGTGGATATTAAGACAAGTAAGTATATCACTAGAAAAGGAAAAAAATAAATAAATAAATTTCATGTGATAGGTTGGAATTGGAAAAGTTGCATGCAAATTTATTATTATTCTGCCATTTGAGATTTTTTTTCTTCCTATTATTTTATGTTATTCAATGTTTTACTTCTCTTTTTCTTAATTCACCTTAACGTTATACCATTCAATTTGCTGTCCCTAATGAAAGTTTATCTCTGCAGTGTTTCTTCAAATCCTCCAACCTTTTGAATGCTATCAGTGCTCAGACCTTACAGAAGAGAAATTTTTCTATATATTTTTAAGGTTTTTAACTTTTTTTAAAAACAAATTTATATTCATGAGGAGAGGTTAGTCAGGGATTTGGTCTTGGGAGCTGAAGAATTAAAAACTGATTTGTAAACAAAAAGCCAATTTTTCGGCCTAAATTTCAGGGCATCTGACTTCAACAGGGAAAATGGGGTGATGAGAAGAGAGAGACTCCTGCTCGAAAGTAACTAACAGTCATGATTTAGTTACTGTAGAGCTGAAGTCTCTTTCTTCCCACCATACCATTTACTCTAATAAATGCCTGAAATTTAGGCCAAAGTGTTGGCAAAAAAAAAAAAAAACATTTTTCCTCACAAATAAGTTTTTAATTATTCAGCTACCAAGACTGAATCCCTGACTAACCTCCCCTCATAAAGCTTGACAGTGAACAAATAGTTCAATAGGTAAATAACCCCAAATCAAATTTATCTTTCTTCAAGTTGAAGTGATTCAATTAAATTTTACCAAGCTTCATGGTCTTTACTGAGTGCTTCACATATTTTAGAGTTTTTTCCACCAACCCTCTGGATATATTTTTTCCTCCTAAAAATCCTAGGTTGCCATTTGGTTGGGTTTAAGCCGGTTAGTCGAAAACTGAATAGTATTCCATTTTAATTTCTCTTATAGTACATTTCATAATCCATTGAAATTGTATACAGCAATGAAAAAAACCCTCTCTACACAAATGTACCAAAAAAAAATTTCCTTCTAACAAAAAAAATGTCTTCAATCCCCTCCCACCCCCCCCCCCCCCCCCAATCTTATAATATTAAATATCAATTAAAATTTGTTCATTAGTCAAAGGAACAAAATGTATTGTCTGCATTAGTTCTACATTAAATGAACCATCATTTATTTTAAATGATCCAGGAGTTTGTAATGAATACCATTCTGATTTATTTGAAAAATAAGAAGAATAAAACAAAATCAATGTGAAAATTATATTCAAATGTTTTCTGAGGTTGAATCCAATTTTAAATTTTCTTTCTGAAATAATTACTCAAAGCCCTTAAAATAAGACTAAAGTGCTATTAAAAATTTTTTTTAATGAAGAGTATAGTTTCCTAAGACCCAAAATACCATTTTTATAGTAAAAAAACCCCATAGGGTGCCAAAAATATATATTAGCATTGGCAGTAATTTTCTAAATTTATGTCCCATTTTTTAAATATTTTCATTGAGGTCTCTAGTTTAGCACTTGACTAAATAAAAAACGAAAAAACTGAAAAAAAGAAGTATTAACTTTTGAACTGTTAAAATAATTAGAAAATTTAAACTAAGATGCATATGAGTCTTTACTTCTAAAATTGGAATAATTATAGTTTTAATCTGGGTCTCGTTTGTGACTGATGAATTATTGTTGTGAATTTATTAATATTTGATAGATCCTAACCTTCTTTAAGTTCTGATATAATCATTTGGTATTTATTATTTGAATGAGGAGTAGCAGAATATTTATAATTGGAGTCCAGTTCAGTGGTATTTGAAATATAAAGATTTTGCAAAACATAATTTAAATATATTTTATTATAGCCCTATTTCTGTAAACCAACTATTAAACATTTATTGCAAACCATCAGGGCTAATTATAGTGATAAGGAACGTAAGCTCACAGCAGCACAAATGACAAAGGTCAGCATTACATGCATTTATAGCTGAATTTATTTTATACTACATGTTGCTGCTTTCCTTAATATTATTTTATTTTATTTCTGATTAATTTCATATATTTAAAAGTTCAAATATTATTATATCAAATTTTCTATTAAAAAATATGTTAATTACCTTTCAGAGAAGCATTATAAAGAAGACTGTAGTGGACATGGACCTTATTTGCTTTCTAAATGCAGATGCAATCGACTGTACTATGGACCTCGCTGTCAATATAGAGATGAATGTGTGGATCATATAGACTGTGGTGATATGGGTCGTTGTGTGGATATCCAAGCTACATCAGCTCCAAGAAAGCAATGTTATTGTGAATTAGGATGGTTCGGACCTGCCTGTACTAAAAGTAAGTTTCTATATGTGTTAATTATCCTATCATTAAGACAGATCAATATATATATATTTATTTTTTTTTTTTTTAACAATTTCTCATTTTATATTTGGAGTATTACTTTGAAAGTAAATAATCCATAAATAATAGTAGCCTCACTAATAGTGAATAGCATAAAGCTAATGTTGGTTTTTCTTTAATTATTTTGTTTTCATTTGAAAAAATTAAAAAACTACACAATTATCATCTAAGCCTGGTGATCTATGCCTCTGAGAACTTTTTAGTAGGTTATAAGGTAGTGGGAGTTCAGGTCTTTAACCCCAAGTTAGAAGTGGTGGAATTCATTGGTGAAGTTAGTGAAGTCATTTACGACTTCCTTGGTTGTCCCTTTATTATACTTCCTTGATTATAACTCTGTTATGGTATAACATGAAAAAAAATCTACCAGAAACAATTCTACATTATCTTTCTTTGCGCCATTTTTTTCGTAAAAACATTTTATTAAAATTATTTTTGGAGCATTTTGATTAATGTAACTTATTTATATATATATATTGGTTTTGTTCTGTTTGTTTTTTGTTTTTTTTGTTTTTTTTTATAAACTTAAAATTTTGTCATTTAATGTCAAACTTACAATGACATTTCTCTTCACATTATTTTCTCTTTTTATTTATTTGATGTGCAGATGTGGATA
>KZ807086.1:298286-309596 GCA_000696205.2 Oncopeltus fasciatus
AATATAAATAATAAATTAAAAAACAGAAATTAGAATTGTTTTTATCAAACAAATATGTTTAAGTGCACAGAGTTTGTGTCCACACATAAGTGCACTTATATTCAGAAGTACATTCGTAAATGTGTTATAATGAAAACATTATTCTTGTAATTAAATTCAAAACTTTAACTACATACTCCTTGATACTTGCAGTAACACCAATAAGCTTAGATTTGTGCTTCCACGCAAGTTTAAAATTTGAACATGTATTATAGGACTGTTGGATCAAATGAAACTTACAACAGAAGAGAAGTATTGAGCATTGATATTTAATTATTGCTTAAAAAAGCTTATATTAGTTATAACTATAAGCTAATCTATTATAATTATAACTATAGTTATAATTAACTTATAATAGCTTATAACTATAATATAACTTGCCAAAATATATGAAAATAAAAATGATCTTTTGCAAATTATAAAGCAACTAAAAAATGCATAACATGGAGATTTTTTGCATTAGCATTAAATATATTTTATAGAACAGTATAAGGAAAAGTATGCTCTGTACATATTACTTATAGTGAGATTTATGAAAAATAGTATTCTGTGTTTATGACTGACAACAAAAAAAGTTTGATCAGTAATGAAGATTGTATTTAACAGAATGTTGATATATAATACACAAGTAAGAGGTTTGAGTAAATATCAAATAAACAGCTAGTGGCTAATATAAAGCTGTCTAAAAATTAGATAAAATTATCTAAAGCAGTAAAAAATTATATAAAACATTTTAGTATTCAGATTATTCTCAACTAATTTCAAAATAAATAAAAAATGAATGAAAGCACAAATCAAAAGACTGAAAATTCATGATAATAAAAAAACGCATTATTCATTTACTTCTCTATCCATGATAGGCATAAATATTTACTTCACCATTAAATAGTTATTCATTCATGATCACAATAAACTTTTCAATTTCTAAGAAATTTGAAAATTTTTGAAAAAAAAAATTTGATTAATTTAATGTTATAAACTTGATCACAATAAATGTTTAATTCCTTGTTAAATAGTTATATGCACTCGATCACAATAAAGACTTCAATTATTAATAAATTAATTTTAACATTCTAGATCACTATAAATATTTGAACTTTAGTTGAAGTTTTTAGAACTTGCCTACATATATACAATGAATTGCATCAATCAGCCTAAATGCTTTTATTCTAAAAATGGATCTGAGGATTAGCTGAGTGAGAATGGTTTTGTTTTGTTTGTATGGGTGTACTGAATATCCATGTTTTACACTCATATACAATATAAATACTCAAGTACACCCACACACAAACAAGAATACATTTATATAAAAACAAATCCTTTTGTAAACAAAATTCACAATTATTTGACAACTATTACCACATGTTATAATCGCTGTCATCTTGATAAAGGGTAACAAAAAACCCTATATACGTAAGATAAACAACTATATTTCCAGCAAGAGTCAAATAGCAAGCACCCCATTCAATCTAAAACAAATACAGAAAATAATATAAAATAAGCTTCATAGAGCACACAAAAANAAACTTGAGAAATTTTTCATTCTTAATTATAATTTCTCTTAGATAGGAAATCAAAAAGTACAACCACTTTCATCTTATACACATAATGGTCAAATATTTCAGATGTCAGCTCATTGAAGTTCACCAACTAATTGAGTTGTCTTTTTTTTTTTTAATTTTATTCTTAATTTTGTGTTAATTTTTTTAACAATTAAAAAATTAAAGAACAAATAAAATTATAATGCAGCATAAATGAAACCTAAGGTAAAATTTTGAGAGCAACAAGTGATAGAAAAAATGGAAGAAAAAATACATGAATTGACTACTTCAACAATGAGAGACTGCCATTATTGTGAAATATATTATTTACTGACATAGAACTTTTTCTAAAAGTTTAAAACAATAACGAGGTTAAAGAAAAATTGGTTAAGCTCATGAGGGTGTAATATCATATAGTTCACAGTTGATGGATCAAATTTGCTGGGCAGTGTACTTCACAAATGAGGGTAGGGTGTAATGCAGGCAGTATTTCCAAGGAAACAAGTCCCACTTGGGTCAACTGTCATAATACTGCCCCTACAAAATTCTAAGAAATAGGGTACAAATCCCCCCTCTCCCGACCCGAGTGATGTAACAAATCATTTTCCTGGAAAAAATTATGTGATTATAAGAAATAATGCTGACCACTTAAATGCAGTTTGGCAGTATGATGTTACAACATACCTTACTGTTTTTTCATGTGAAAGTAGTGCAACACCATTGAGTTAGATATAACTTTTGGGGTATAGTATGGGGCTAGAATTGGGTCATAGTAGGAGCCTTTAAAAGGGGGCGATTGGGATTCTCTCCTGCTTTGATCAACCTGTGATTATCATTCAATATTATGCAAAAAAGCCCTCATAGATTCAAGACTTCAAAAATTTTAGGATTAAAAAAAAATTAGGATTCTTTAATATTGAAGAACCTGACGGAAAAAACTTCCACACCTGCCTTGAGTCTTCAGATAGTTGACACAGCATCGAGCATGTCATCAGGAGTCTTCACAACATCGTGTATAGAAGTACTTGCCTTTCTGTAAGTCTCTTGTATTAATTTTAGGTCTAAGAAGAAAATAATTTTATTTTTATAATTAACAATAAAATATTGTTAATATATAATATTTACTTACATGGGGAGAACATACTAAAATTAAAAGACAAGAACTCAATTGGCGATATGGACTTCTATACAGACTCATGAGTAAGAACTCCAATCTTACGATAGAAAACAAACTGAGGCTCTACAAAACCTTCTTATGACCAATCTGGACTTACTGAGTAGTAATTTGGGGTGCTGCCAAACCTTCAAATATCCAAAGAATCCAGTCCTTTCAATCCAAGACCCTGAGAAAAATTGCAAATGCTCCCTATTACGTATCCAATTTATCCCTTCACCATGATCTTAATATTTTGTTGAAAACCTCATTTTTTTCCACAGTAAACGGCTATACCATCCTAATCCACTAGCACAGACCATGTCTTCCAACTCCAACCCCTACAACCCTCCCCATGACCTCCTTGGGACATAGTCTGTAAATAATTTGAGAGTGGTGTCATTGGTCGAAGGTGACCAATCTCCTCATGTGATTGACACTGAATACCATTTTTACTTCATTGTAATCAAATTAAAAAATGTTTATAATATTTTATNTTACTCCCACTTACAATCCTCAACTCTAACAAATTCCATCCTCAGAAAAGGAGTCCTCTTCATAAAGCTTTAGGTTGCCATCACTAGGCAAAGGCATTTTGGCATAGATCTCACCATCCTACTAACAAAAAAAACTAAAATAGTCTCAGCTGCCTCTAAACTAAAACATTTAGAACCTTTTATTATTATTAGAATAATTTTATTCCTATCTCGGCTTACCGAAACGCAAAGGCCCATCGATGATTTTATTGCATTCACCAGCTTCCCATGAAGGCCATTATATTCCTATCTCTAGAATAACTTTGCAGTATGTACTTCCCTATCCTTCAGAAATTTTCCAACATCATATTATTTCATAAGACCGAGAACACTTCATGGTACATCATCCTGTCCCCTCACATTCGAGATGCGATGGAACATTAGTGTCATATCTGGTGCACGAAAATCAATAAAAGTTAATTTGTCTGTGTAACATTTGCTTTGTATAAGAAGGAAGACCTAAAATTCTGGCCTGAGACGGCAACCAATGCACTTCGGCTCCGTACTAATTCGTTATTTTCAAGGTTCAACGTGAGATTTACCACTTGATTTTTTGCACAAAGTTGAATTAAGTCTCCAGAGATCTTCACAAGTTTTTGAATTTTGTGTAAGACGCTTTACTGCTCTTCATTCTACACCGGGAGTTTGCTGCAAGTTGCGGAACGAGTGGGCTTATCAGATATTGCAACTTATCAGTAAGTAATCTGCTGAGCATTATCCCTTCTCTATAGCTCTCCCCTATGCCTAATAGACACGCCCAGCCTACTTCTTATCTCACCAGCTGTTTATCGGAGCTTTCTAAGTAAACAATGGTGCAGTGTCCGGTGTGCAAACACACTATTAATACAGATGGCAAGAGCTCTCTAGCCTGTATCACATGCAAACTAATTTTCCACGGAATCTGTTGCAGTATTGATGACTCAGATATTGAGTCTCAGAGGTCAAAAGGCTGGACAAGCGACAAATGTAAAAAAATGAGGAAGACCTCACCAAATCTATCAAGGAAGGTAATCTATTTAAATATATTCAGGAGGCGATGAGGGCGCTCTCATCAAAGATAGGCGAGATAAAAAGTGGCACCGCTAGTGAGCTAAGAGTGTTTAAAGACTCTCTTAATAAAAACAACCACACTAGTTTTGAAAATGCCAAACTTCTCAAAAGTATAGAGAACAGACTAGAAGCCCAGACTAAACTTTTTGAGCAACTAGCGCTCGAAAACAAGATATTGATGTCAAGGGTGTCCGAATTGGAGGTGAGTCTGAATCATGCCCAACAGGAGCTACTCTGCAGATCTATCGAGGTTCGAGGGGTACAGGTGCGACCTGGTGAAACTCCAGTTGGTCTGGTGACGAGTATAGGCGCCAGTCTGGGCCTAAAGATCGCTCCAGAAGATATAGGATATAGTGGAGCGTCATCGCCAGCAAAGGGATGATCCTAGACCACAGGTCATCAAAGCGATTGAGAAGAGTGAAGAGGGACCTGACAACCAGGCATATTGGCTGGGAGGAGAATGGATGCCCATCCCATTTACCTGAGAGAGAGTATGAGCCCCACGAACAAGCGCCTCTACTACTTGGCACGCCAGAAGAAAAAGGAAAGTAAGCTAAAATATGTGTGGTTCTCTGGTGGCTGGGTCAAATCTCGACAGGATGACGGCCGGGCTGTGGTGGTTATCAATAATACTTTCCGGCCCTACCCGTTCTCGACTTTCCAACCTTTATCTTCCCCCTTACAAATCCGCTGCATTTAGTGGTTCCTTCCTCATCAGATCCTGCAGGCTCTGGAACTCGATCCCTCTAAATATTCGTCACTCTTCCTCGCTCGCATCCTTTAAATCCCAGCTATTTCAACATCTCCTCTCTGTACAATTGGGTATCAAGAACTGCTTATCTTGTTTAATTTTAATTTTTATCATGACTAATTGTTATTTGTTATTAGTTTTGATTTTCATTGTTTTTTCTTGTGTAGCACTCATTTTCTTTTTGAGCCTATATTTTTTATTGTATCTTTTAGTGTTTTTTTTTTTTTTGTTTGTTTTTTTATTACTTATTTGCTTTATTTCTGTGCTTGTAAATATTATCATAGTTATGTTCAAAATATTTTATATTATTAGCCTATTCTTTATTTTTACTTTTTATTTTTATTGTTGCAACTAGGTCAGAATCAGCTATACTGTCAGCTGTGACCAACCTTCTTGTTATTCAAGGGGACTTATGTCCCAGAATAAAATTTATTTTTCTTTCTTTCTTTCTTTCTTAAAAACATAAACAATGGCAAACTTACTGATAACTAACTGTAGTTAATGAACAAGTTTAAAGACAAATGCCCCTAAATCAGGCACCCCCAACACTAAGAAGAGAATATTTTGATAGGGTTCCAGAATTTTATGGAACACCCGAAACACAACATAGATTCATCACTATCTCAGAAAAATTAGTAAATAGATTTTACAATACTGAAGATACGAATACGAATACCTCATGAATTTCATATTAGCAAAAATTAAAAGCAAAGCAGCCGAATCAATACCTACCAATTCTCCAACCAACTGGATGCAATTAAGAGCTATCCTACTAAATCCTACAGTGACAAAAGGGATGGTTATACCATTCAATTAGAAATTAGTGACTTAAAACAAGGTCCAAATGAGTTCCATTTCCATTTTTACGAGCGAGTAATAAAACTGCTCAACCTTCAACTAGCTTCTCCAATCACGAAGGAAATTTTTCAGAACCTCTTATGAAGTACAGTAGAAACATCACCCTCTGAGTCTTACTATAAGGCTTAAGAGAACCAGTCTTAGATGTCGTTAGAGAGCGGAGGGACGCCCCTCAGGCGGGAGGTGGGAATTCGGCTGGCAGTTCGGCATTGAGAACGTCACAACCGATAAGTTATATCCAGGCGGCCTTAGGAATTAATGGAATATCTTTTTAAAAACACAACCAAACCAAAAAGATATATAACTTATATATGAATGAAGAAAAAAAAAATATATACATTTTTTTTTTTCCTTCTTCTTCGTTAATGTAAAATTGACATTGAAATTGAGCAAGCAGTCATTGTTGAATTTATAATCATTATAAATTGTTTTAATTCTGAAATTTTTTTTTCAAAAAAAAAATATTATTTTATGATGTTGACTGAAGTGATTGAAACATGGGAAAATGAGACATAATTAATACAATTTTCTTACAGCAGGATTTATAGCTGGAGATCTTGCCAAAACAATTGGCAAGGCAAATGAAGAAACGACAAAAAACATAGTTATAAATATAGCCAGATCCATACTAGAATTAGGTGAACCAGTTCTTTCAGTATACCGCCTCGCAAGAAGGGTAGGCACAGGTGCAAATAAGTAGAACAAAACTACCATGAATGGCCACCAAACTCTGGAAAAAAAAAATCTTTATTGGACAGAAATAGTTAAGTATAATAAAAATAATAATATAGACATAGAATAAATTTTAGTTAACTGTGCTATGATATTCAGAGAATTTAGAGAGTGTATCAAACACTAATAATAAATATCTATTTAAGGTACCCTTGGAATGCCAGAAAAAATTTTATTTATCACAGCAGACATTTTGGTTAAGAAATTAAACCATTTTCAGAACTAAAAATGTATTATTTACAATGGAAAGATAAAAAACAAAATGAGCTAAATATAGCCAAATATTTATTACTATTATTAATTATTATTATGTTTTATTTTACATTAAAAGAGTAAATATTAATCCCTTAGGCATCTTCATTACCAACTGAAACCAGACTTTACATAAATGCTGTTATATAAGTGCATGCATATACTTTCTATATTCTCTGTAGCTAATTAATCAACATCAAAATTCTTCACCTAATAAATCAAAAGTCAAATGTTTTATGTCAGCAATAAATATCTAACATGCAAAAAATCAATTATTTCAAAGAAAGAAAGGTAGAAAAAACTCTGGAATCTCTTTTTAAAAAAAGACTACTTACTTATTAAACTGAGGAAGAGCACAAGCTAATATTATAAAGGTCATTCCAATAGAACCAGCAAAGGCTAATGAAACCAATCTATAAAAAATAAACAAATACACATATTAAAAACAATTAATTTTTAAAAATTTGTATTTAAAAAGTCTGTNAAAAAAAAAAAAAAAAAAAAAAAAAATACAGAGAATCACCAGTGTTGAACTGGGATTGTCTTAGTTGAGAGATGACTACTGTGCCATGAATTCTGTCTACTACTATCAATACCCCGGTGGGAGTGGTCTTTTATCATTTGTAGAAAAATATTCATCGTAAGGTTTTTACTTTAAAACTAGGAGAAAATTATCTGTTTATTCTACAAAACACTGGGTTATTACTGACAGCTAATACGAAGAGAGATTCTAAGCCAAGGTGTAGGGGGCGTCAGGACGACGATAGGCAACAGCAAAGAAGATTCGAGAAGAAGCTTACAAAACCTCTGCAAGGAGTTATTCAAAGTGGGGGTCATCTGAAGAGAGATAGACGTTTCAAACGCATGTATGTATGTGCATAGGATAGAATAGTGCAAAAATGGAGCAACTCCGCCACCAGTATGGGCCACTCTTATCATGACGTAGGAGAAATAGGTCGGGAGGGAAACACTGTCCCCTGAGGCAGCGGAACAAGGGACGTGAGCCTTATGCCAGGTTTAGGAAACAGCCATAAAGAGATAGGAGTCATCTTGGAAATTATTGGAAGAATTCAAGGCGATGAATGGTGAGGGATTGGGCATTCACCTAAGGTTAGGACTCTAGTCATTGAGTGAGTGAAGAAATATAGTAGCTGCAGTAGTGAATAAGGAAAATAAGAATAAGAATTTTTATTATGAACATAAATAATTTGTTCAAAATAACAACAAATAAAAAAAATATTCGGGTGAAAAATATATGCATTTGGGAGAAAAATTATATATAATATAGTAGTAGGATACTATTGGAACACCCTAGGATTTTTTAAAGTGGGAATCAAATCCTGTACCATCCTTCCTGGTCCCGTGCGATGCAAGATACTCATTTCAATATCCCTACCCTAGTCTTGGGTAGCCCAAATATAGAGCTTACTTTGTTTGTGCAGTATTAGTATAAACGCACATACCAAAATGGAAAATAGGGAGAAATAACCTATTTTTGATTTACAATATATTTTGACTAGTTGAGATCCGGAGGGTGATAAACGCATTTTTTTTATTATGTGGGTATTTTGACATTTTATCCAATAGAACCAGCAAAGGCTAATGAAACCAATCTATAAAAAATAAACAAATACACATATTAAAAACAATTAATTTTTAAAAATTTGTATTTAAAAAGTCTGTTTTTTGTATGAAGGTATAAAAAGTTAAATTTAAAGAAAGGAAATAAAGCCTTAATACATATTTAACCTTATTTTTCTGGAAGTAAGCCGGAGCTCCCATAACTTACAGATTTATACTCAGCTTCACTATTTGTTATATCATCATAGTTATATGTTAATTACATTTATTACATTAATTACATCCTAGAGACTTGTTAATTTCTCATGTGAACAAATGTGTTTTGCAATAAAATTTAGTATCGAGTGGGAGTCTTCTTTATTAAGATTCTTCTTTTTTAAAGGGTCAGAAGCTGAAATCAACCCAAATTCGACCATCAGGGGTTCAATCTTTATTATCTTTGGCTATGACCTGTATTCAATATCATTGATTCGTATATTGCTCTAAATTGGCTAAATTATTAGATAGAAAAAGGATATTAGTTTGCCCGGATAGCAGGGATCCAGGTTCGAGCTGAAAATCCTCTCTTTATAAAACTTGATGGTGAACAAATTTACCACATATTTTTGCTATAGATTTTATATTGTTGACCTTTTAAAATTTTATTTATTTGATGGAATTTTATTAAAATAGTTAATTATTAAAACAATGTGATCAACATTTTGCTGCCTTGAGAATGAATTAAAATAATTCGAATGTCAGCAAAAATATGTTAAACACATTATTTTATTAACCTTTTGACCAATAACCACATCACAGAACAAATAAAAAGATTTGATGGGGAGAGAGAGACTCGTGCTCAACAGTGTCTACATCATGACTGATATTTTTTTTTTTTAATTGTATTTGAAAGTTGTGGAAGGGAAAAAGAAACGGATGTAGATGGGTAAGGATAAGAGGGATTAGATGGCTGGATGTTTGTGAAAATATCACTGTAGGGAAGGGGGGGGGGGGAATAGTTTGGCATACTTTGCCACCTTCAGGGCTGTTGAAATACAATGTCATAAGAAAACGTGCGAAAAAATATATATGATTTACATTATTGTAACAAAGAAAAAAAATTGTTTTAATTACATAAACTTAATATAACTAAAAGTAATGTGATATGAAATGCATCAGGAATAAATAACAATATGTGTAGAAGTCCACCCAATCATATCCAATATCAATGCTCCTTATTCCAAACTCAGCAAATTCCTCCTTCTATACCTCTAGATTCGATGCCAACAAAACCCTTATGACATTTAAAAAAAAAAAAAAACTTTTTTGACTTCAAAACACAACTTTAATACCTACTTATTTACCAAAAGGTTTATATACTTTGATCCTAAGATGCTGAATCACACTCAACTAACATACCCATAGATAAAGCCCTCCAAATTGATGACAAACACTGAACTGTTTGAGACCCTTTGATGCAAACCAGGCTATCTCCTTTACCAAGGAAATTACTATAACCAGGTTAATGGTCTGGCTAAGGAAAATAACCTTGCTCCCTATAATAATATCATATACATCCTGATTCTTTTGTAAATATGTTAAATTTTATATTATTAATTTGAACATTCTTCTTAAAATGTTAAGAGTGTTTTGAGAATTTCCACCACTTTCTCTGATGGTCATGTGGCCAGGAGTAACCCTAATTCATTAAGATTCATTGTAAATTTATTCAAATAAAGGCCTTTATCTATTTATCTGTCTATTAGTAATTAAACAGTGAGGTATAAATTGGAAAACAAAACAAAAAACTCAAGTACTGAACTAAAATATACCATTTATTAAAAGAGAATAGACCATAGGAAGAAAATTAAAACCATACAAAGCAGATTGCAAATCCTGTTATACCATAAGAATTAAGGTCGCACCTCAGCACCACTAACAACATACTTAAATCTAAGGCACTGTCCCTGCTGATACATTAGAAAAATAATCATCGAACCTTAGTGAATTGACAATATTTCATTTCAAATTTTCCAAATTCATAAAAAAAATAAAAGCAATAAAAGGAGGGAAATAAACTATAAAAATAATTTCATGGCTCCTTCCTTCACAATTAATCAAATTTTTCTCAGGTACATAATGCCACAGAAATGTTATTATATATATTCATTCCTTTTCAAAACTTTCCTAATTTGTAAGAATATATTATTCACAGAAATTATTATACATACAGATATTAAATATTTGTAATAGTAGAGGTAGGCTACTAATCTCGTTCATTATATATAAATATAAATATTTAAGTACTCATCAATATAATGTATAAGTATTTACTCAAAAATTACTTTATTTTGAGAGCAACATATTATAAGTTACCCACTCTCACTATCAGTTTTAGGCTCTCAACAGTTCAGCTCAGAAAGAATGTTTCAGAGAGAGATACAATTTTGAACTAATTAAATATGAATTATTTAATTAATAAAATTATCCATTCTCAGTTATGGTATTATAACTAGCTACTACTTAAGTCATTGTTATAAATACACTGCACAACAAAAATAACATTGAAAAATTTTTATTAGCTCTGGTTTTTGAGATATACAGCACTTAATCTTAAAGAGTAGTTATACTATACGTGAAAAGTGAAAGTACAAAAAACAATATTGTTATGTTTCTTTTAGAATATTTTAAGTACAAAATTGATTAAAAAAAACATTATTCTTAGTGTTTTGACAAATAAAAGAGGTTTGTACCACCAAATTTCAATTAAGTCAATCCGATGTATTGTAAGATCGCTGTCGTTTAGCTTGTCTTTTATAAAACACTTCTGAAGCATCC